>SCLE01413899.1:0-10566 GCA_004367955.1 Bathochordaeus stygius | reverse complement strand
GGCATTCCGCCAAGGCAGTTACTCGATGCAGCATAAACATCTATTTTTGATTTAGGTTAATAATGGGGGGATTACAATTGAATATAAAATGACAAGTACTTCGTCTCTTTCTTGCTTACCGACATTATTTTTATCTAGTGCTTTTAGGACATCATCAGTAACGGCATTAAATTCTTCATCATTGATATTCATACCGGTATGTGCAGTCAACATATCGTCCCCTGAATAGGCTTGGGGCCCACCAGTACCTGCACAGAAAAACTCCCATACAACCTGCTTTACATGTTCTCCGTCACTTTTTGCATAACGGTTTTGAATGAGTGGGTTACTAGTGTGGTTAGCCCAGATATCAGCTACGATTTCCCGGATCTTGTCGCCCCCACCAAGACGTTCATATAAACTTGCTTCGCTTATTAAAAATCTCCCTAAGTAATAGCTAATTATGTTTTGAAGCCGATAAGATATTGTCGGACAACAAGTCATGAATATAGTCCAATATAGACCAGCCGGTCAATAACGATATGTTTACACTGTATTTGCTAAATAGTTTCTAAGCGGTAACATGATCCGTATAGTGACCCAGGTATCAACAAATAGAACAATTATGGCCAGTAAAATTCTTGTCGGTGTCTCAGCAGTAGTCGTAATCATTGTGCTGTTTATGGCGGGTTTTGGCGGAGATTATATAGCCAATCCAAAATTCACCGTGGTGAATGAATCGACTTCACCGGTTGTGTTGACAGTAGGGTGGGATGGTAAAGGCCAACCATTTGGCAATATTCCGCCAGGACAACGAATAAAATTCAGTGTCAATGCCAAAGCGGAAATGACGCTTTTAGCAAAATACCCTAACGGTAATACCGTGGTCAGCCCATCGATGTATTTAACGTCAGGTACGATAACCAAAGCGAAAATACTCGAGACTCATATCGAATTTGAATAGTGCTATTTCAAAAGCATGACATTGATCACATTAGCGTCTTGACAGAACACAAAATAATTTCGATAGTGTAGTTATGACACTATATAAAGGAATTAGTGATGGAAAGGTTCAAAAATATACTTTGTGTAATCGAAGTGGGCATAGACAATAGTACCGTGATAGAACAGGCTATTCGGCTGGCTGAGAATAATCAAGCCAAACTGACCTTGATGTCAGTACTTTCGCCAGCAAGTTCAGGGATGAAGGAAACATTAGAAAAGCTGGCGGATGATTACCGGCAGCATATTGAAATTGACGTTGATGTTTCGACAGGTACAGCCTATATCGAAGTGATTCGTAAAGTGTTGCGACAAGGATATGACTTAGTTGTCAAAGGCCCTGAAATAACGAATGGGGCAAGCCAAGCCTTTTCTGAAGATGACAAACAATTGTTACGTAAATGTCCTTGCCCGGTTTGGATGAATCGTCTACAAAAAGGACACACATACCGACGTATTCTAGCCGCTGTTGATGTCGATGATAATTGTTCATCGGTAGTATTAAAAACACGCCAAGACTTGAGTGAGTCGGTCATGGCATTAGCCGGTTATTTGGCCATGTCTGAGTTTGCTGAACTAAGCGTCGTGAGTACTTGGGAAGTTGAAGCAGAAAGTGCGATTCGCTTTGCGCCCTTTATTAGGCGTCCGGAGAGTGAAGTCGATGCTTATGTTGAAGAAGCCCGTCAGCATCACACCAAATTATTAAATGCGCAATTAGAATTACTCAGTACGGAATTGGGAGCGGAAGTGATGGATTATATTAAACCGCAATTACATTGTATCAAAGGAGCAGTTAGGGACAAAATCCCCGAATTAGCCAATGAGATACAAGCAGACTGTATTGTGATGGGAACAATAGGCCGAGTAGGTATCCCTGGTTTGATTATTGGTAATACGGCAGAGAGTTTACTCGATCAGCTGAGTTGTTCGATACTAGCGATTAAACCGCCAGGCTTTGTCACGTCTGTGACATTAGAAGGATAAAGTTCATTTATCCCAAGCTTCGCGCGGTTTCGTTCGGTCTATTTCTATTTGAAGAGACTCGCCTGATTTGAGTATTTCAACCATAGAAATCAGCAGTGAAATGACAATCGCACCAAGGCTCACAATAAAGCAAATCTCACCCACTTTTTGGTATTGCCAAAACAGTGAGAGCATGGCGAAAACACAAAACAAAAAGGACAATACCCCAAAGGCTTGCATGTATTTGATCAGATTGACACGTAAGTGCAAGTTCTCGATTTGCTCGATTTTATTTTTCTGATCTTGCTTTTTGAGGTCTTTGTTTAGTGTTCGAATGACACTGGCTAGGGCTAAATAACGGTTGGTATAAGCGAGGAACAGAAGAGAAATACCAGGAAACATGATGGCGGGATCAGTAATATTTAAAGTCATTTGGCTTACCGAGAATAAAAGGGTATATATAGTCTAACTAATATCAAAGCCTAGCGGCCAATCAGGGTTAAATAAAGCTGTTTGAATCCTAGCTTGGATTATCGTAATTGAAGGTTTAAAGAGATTGATTAATGATGTCGTAAAAGTGTAAAAGGAGGCTAATTTTATTTTTCTAATCTTAATTATTGGACTGATTAGAAAACATAGAATTGCCATTATTGAGTGGTGAATAAAACAAGGAAGTACGATGAAAAAAGAAACGATTTTAAAGAAAGCCTCTTTTGAAGTTCAAGATGGGGTGAATATTTTAAAAATGACAGGATCGCCTTATGAAATGGGCTATCAGCATGGCTATTTATTAGCGGACAAAATTGGGGTGATGATTAACACCACGATTCAAGCGACCATTGCTTATATTGCCTTGGCAACAGGTAATGATTTAGCCACCTCCGAAGAATGGTTTTGGCTTGGGCAACAAGCGGCTGAACCGCATTTGCCTGATGAGTTTAAAGATGAAATGAAGGGTATTGCTGCAGGATGTAATGATGCTGGTGTATCAGTATCAGTTAAGCAAATATATCTGTGGAATACTAACTACGATCAATGGTGTATCTATGCACATCCCCATTACTGGCATCCAACCGAAGGGGTAGGTGAGAGAGACTTAGCGACTGTATTCAAAGGTGCCGGGGGGTGTAGTAGCTTTAGTGCTTGGGATGAAGCAGCGGGCGGGGATGGAAAATTGATCTTTTGTAAAGATGAAGACAATTTTAATATGCCGGGGCAGTTAGAAAATCGCACGATGTTTGTTGCTAAGCCTGATGATGGCCATGGCCATATGTTCTTATCCTATCCAGGTATGATCGGGCTGGATGGTGGGTTTAATGAGGTTGGGTTTGAAATGATGACTCAACTCAATAGCATGAAAGAGGAAACCATGGCAGGTTGTGGTATCGGTATTTTTACCCGATTGCTTTTAACGCATGCCAGTAACGTCGATGATGCCATTGCCATATTTAAAGCGTATCCACGCTGTGCAGGCATTGCCTATCATGTGGCAGATGCGATTACTAAAAAAGCAGCAGTTGTTGAAACCTCTGCGACACATGTGGCAGTACGTTATCCAATGACTGATCAGTCTTTCTTATATCAAGCCAATAATTCAAATTGCTATCCGGGGTGGCTAGGCTATGATGGTTACAATATGGTTGCCGACCAGGCACCTGTTAACGAATTAACCAATATATCGACCATTGCTGACTGGCAAACCAGTTTAAGAGATCCTGAGAACAAATATGTACAGGCACCGAGTAGGGTGGAACGCTATGGGGAATTAATCTCAATGCATTTTGGCAATATCACTGTAGAAACAGCACAAACGATCATGAGTGACCGTTTCGATCCTTATACGCAAAAAGAGCGTGAAAAGTGGCAACCTTCGGTATCAAACAATATACTTTGTACCATCTGTGCGCTGTATCCTGATGACACATTTAAAGCAGCAGAACCACTTGGGGAGTTTAAAGCACATATTGCGAATATGTGGAGCTTGATTGCCTATCCTGAAACAGGAGATTTTTGGCTCGCGATTAATAATTTTCCTGCTGAATATGGTGGTTATGTACAGTTCAATCTTAAAACCTTGTTGCAAGATGAAGCCAAAACATGATCAAGACGTAAGTATGTTATGCAGAGCTAGGAGTATTGAGGCTTAAAATGTCGAAAAGAGTCGTACGCGTTTTTGAAGTTTTCTATCAGTTTTTGGCACTGGGTTGTATTAGCTTCGGCGGCCCTGCTGCTCACATTGGCTATTTTCAGACCACATTTGTTCAAAAACTGAATTGGCTTGACCAACAAGCGTATGGAAAGTTAGTCGCATTGAGCCAGTTTTTACCTGGTCCAGGATCTAGCCAAGTCGGGTTTGCCATAGGCTTAAGGCAAGCCGGCTTGGCAGGAGGGCTTGCGGCTTTTATAGGGTTCACACTGCCATCATTTTTTTTACTCTATTTACTCGCGACATTCGCGTTGGATAGCCGCGATAGCGCTATGATAAATGGCGTGATACAGGGTTTGAAACTGCTAGCGGTTATCGTAGTTGCTGATGCAAGCCTGAGCATGTTTAAGTCCTTTTGTAAGGACAAGCTATCTGTTGTTTTGATGGTGGTCTCAACACTTTGTTTACTTGTTTTCCCCAGTTTATGGACTCAAATGGGCGTGTTAGTCCTGGCTGCATTCGCAGGACTATTTTTGTCTGCATCGCCAGAAAAGCAGCAAACGACATTGACGATGTTACGAATAAAACGTATTCCATTAATCGTTTTCAGCGTTTTGTTTGTAGGACTTCCTTTTATTGGTACAGAATTGTTTACTGGTTTTTATCAAGCAGGTAGTTTGGTATTTGGCGGCGGTCATGTGGTGTTGCCGTTATTACAACAGACTGTGGGAGAACAGATCAGTAATGACCAGTTTCTGACAGGCTATGCAGCTGCACAAGCTGTGCCGGGACCGATGTTCTCATTAGCGACATACTTAGGAGCAACATTATTGCCAGCAGAACCTTTAATGGGGGCAGTGCTTGCGACCTTCGGCATTTTTCTACCAGGGTTCTTATTAATTTATGGTCTGCAAGATGCTTGGGAGTCGCTCACACAAAACCCGAAAGTAGCTGGTGGGGCAGCAGCAATTAATGCCGCGGTGGTCGGACTATTGGTTTCGGCCTTATATAACCCCGTATTGATTAGCGCTGTGACTCAACCCTTGGATTTGATTTTAGTCGCGTTGGGTTTTTTAGCGTTGAGAATAATGAAATTACCGATTATTGTCTTGGTAGTGGCCATGTCTGTTATTGGTATTCTTTTATACTAAAAACTACTTCGTATTTGATTCACGAATATTTTTAGCGCCCATACCCAAGATAAAAAAGCTGATAAAAGCAGAAACAACGGAAATAAGTAAGGCGAGATGCGGTTTTTGGCAACGGATGTGCTCATGAAATAGCGAAAACTCACCCTGACAAAATTCTTGTGCGATGTGAGCAGCTGAAAAATACCAAGCGAGTCCCCATAAAGCAGCGGGGAATAGGATCATCGAAAGGATGACCAATGTGAAACCTTTTTTCATTTTTAATCCTAAATTTTTTGACTAGTTTAGAGCGTCTTATTATTTAATCAAGGTTTAGAAGAAAAATGAGGCAGATAGTTCATGCCAGTGTAAAAAAACATGCTGGATTGGAATTTTTTAAGGCGGAGAGTGTCTTATAGTTGACAGTCACTATTTCATCTCCTCGGTGTTACATAAGTACTGTCATTAGAATTAAAGCGTAAAATTTTTTCTATGTCTTGAAAAGCCTCCTTAATTGGGGGCTTTTTTTTGTCTGGAAAAGAGTCAGTACCTAGCTTATTTTAAGAACTCCAAACTTTAGTGATTATGCATATTTTTGTGATGAGATTAATCCAATAATAAACGTCAGCGACAAGGAATTTATAAGGAATTTAAAAGTCACCAAATAATAATTAAATTAATGGTAGAAAAATGAAACTAAATAAAAAGATGAATATATTCTCAATATTATTGGTTGTTATTCCTCTCCTGATTTTAACCATCGTCACAAATATCATTGCGAGTTCCGAAGCAAAGAAAGCGTTGAACCACGCAACTCATGAGCGTCTTATTTCTTTAATGGAAGTAAAAAAGGATCAGGTAGAAGATTATTTCTTAATGATTCGTGATCAGATCTTAAATCTCTCTCATTCCAAAAAGATTGTGACAGCGATGGGCGACTTTAGCAGAGCTTCACAGGTCTATGCAATTGAAACGCAGGAAATGAGCCGAGGTCGGATGACTAATTCATTAAAACGGTACTATGACGGTGATTTTTCTAAAAAATACCAAGAAAGAAATCCTAACGTGAGAACAATACAACCTGATCAAATATTAAGTAAACTCAACCTCAATGCCTTAGCATTACAAAACACATTTATTGCCAACAATCCTGCCCCATTGGGTGAAAAAGATAGTTTAACGGCTGTAAAGGATGATAGTTCACAATACAATACATATCATAAAGAGTATCACCCATATCTTCGTGACTTCTTACAAAGGTTTGGCTTTTATGATATTTTCTTAGTTAACAATGACGGTGTTGTAGTCTACTCGGTATATAAAGAGCTTGATTTCGCGACCTCACTCAAGAATGGTCCTTATGCCAGCAGTGGCTTAGCACGTGCATATGAGAGAGCCATTGCTGCGACAGATGATGATTTTTATACCATTGAAGATTTTGCCGCTTATACACCTTCATATGAAGATGTTGCTGGGTTTATGGCGACACCTATTTTTGAGAATGGGGTTAAGATCGGTGCCTTGATATTTCAAATGCCGATTGATCGCGTCAATAGAATTATGACCTTTGATGGAGCTTGGGGTAAGGCCGGCTTAGAAGAGTCAGGTGAAGTTTATTTGGTCGGTCCGGACATGTTGGCGCGTAGTGAAAGCCGTTTCCTTATCGAAGATAAAGCCAAATATATTGATACCTTGAAAGCCAGTGGTCAGATTGATGATAAAACAGCTAATTTAATTCACACTAAAGGCAGCACCTTAGGGTTGAAATCAATTAAAACCAAGGGGAGTAAAGCAGCGATAGCTGGGGAAACAGGCTATGACATTTTTCCTAACTACCGTAATGTCAGTGTCATATCAGCCTATTCACCCATTGATATTGCTGGATTGCACTGGGCGATTCTCGCCGAAATTGATGAAAGTGAAGCTTTTGCTGCTGCAGAGAATTTATCTGGCTTGCTCTGGGGTTATGGTTTTCTGACATTAGCTATCATTGCGATTTTAGCTACACTGGTATCGGTCAAATTTTCTAGCACATTAACGACAGCAGTTCTAGAAATATCAGACTTTGTGACTAAAACAGCCAAAGAGCTTAATCTTACTGCACGGATGGAAACAGATAGGAAAGATGAAATTGGTGGTACCAGTAGAGCATTAAATACCTTATTAGAAGCTTTCCAGAAGGGGATGAATGAGGTATCCGAAGCCAGCTATCAAGTGGCATCAGCGGCGGGGAAAACATCGACCGTGACAGAACAAACGAGCCAAGCTATTCATGCACAACAATCTGAAGCAGAACAAGTGGCTATAGCGATGGATCATATGGTGGTGACAGTTAATGCAGTGGTATCAAACACAACGCAGACTTCTGATGCTGCAGATGAGGCATTTCAGCATGTGAAAACGGGTACTAGGATGATGCAAGAAACCATTAATATTATTCATGAATTAGTGGGTATTACGAAAAAAACAGGCCGTGCCCTAACTCAGTTAGAACAGAGTAGTAATGATATATCGAGCATAGTCGATGTGATTAGTAGTGTTGCAGAACAGACTAATTTACTTGCATTGAATGCGGCTATTGAAGCAGCACGTGCCGGTGAGCATGGTCGTGGTTTTGCTGTGGTGGCTGATGAAGTACGTACATTAGCAAGTCGCACGCAACAGTCGACGGGTGAAATTACTCAAATGATCGAGAAATTACAACAAGGTTCGAAAGAAGCGGTTCATTCAATGAATCTCAGCCAAGTGCAGGTCGAGAGTGTCATGGAAAAAGCGGACTTGGCTGGGGAAACACTCAATACTATTGCAAGTGTGGTCCACAATATAAATGAGATGAGTGGATATATTGCAACAGCAGCTGAAGAACAAAGAAGTGTATCAGAAGAAATAAATCAGAATATCGTTCGTATTAATGAAATGGCAGATAAAACAGCAGAAGGGGCGAGTCAAACGTCCGAGGCTAGTATTGACTTAACACGATTATCGACAGATTTGAGAACGCTAGTGCAGCGGTTTCAAGTATAAAAAGTAAAGTGAAAATCGTTTGAAAACGGGCACGGCCAATCATTTTGGTCGTGCTTTTAGACCAAATCAGCAACAGTATATTGACCAATATGCTCCATATACTGCTTTTGCCCGGTAAATAAAATACTTTTCAATGTACAACCAGGGTTTAATCGGCATGGCTGGCTGGTACAGTCAACAGGTTTCAATGTTGCCTCCATTAGCTCAACAATATCACGTAGATTAATGTCTTTAGCGGGTTTGCCCAATTTAATGCCGCCTTGTTTACCTCTTATAGACAGTACAAAACCGGCATTGGCCAATTTTTGTACGATTTTCATCATATGACTGCGTGAAATATCAAAGAATTCTGATATTTCCTTGATAGTAGCCAATTCTTCATTACGTTTCATTGCTAAAAAGATCAAGACTCGAAAGGCATAATCAGTGTGCTTGGTTAATTGCATGGCAACCTACTTAATTCATGTATTTAATATCCATTTTATCAGCTTTTATAACTTACTTTAGCTGTTTATCAATATCGACTTATTAAAGAAACAATTTCATCTCAGTTACAAAAACTATACATTCATATGGAATGAATGTATTATCCTTATTAAGATTCATATTATATGAATCTTAATAGATTAACCTATTTGGAGGAGAGTATGATGAAAACTAAACTAGGGTTAACAATTGTGACATTAAGCATTGTGGGGGCAATGACATTATTGACCGCACAAGCCGAAGTAATTGAGGTGGAAATACCCGTTATAGAAAAAGAAGTCGTGATCGACAATGCGGGTAATAAGCAAGCAATGTGGACATTTGGTGGTGAAATTCCAGGGCCACTCGTGCGTGTAAAACAAGGTGATATTGTCGACTTCACAATGAAGAATCAAAAAGGCAATAAAGAAAGTCATTCAATGGATTTTCATGCTGCCGTAGTAGACGTGCTAGATGAGTTTTCACCTGTCAAACCTGGAAAATCAAAAGCATTCAAGTTTGAAGCAAATCATCCAGGCGTCTTTATTTATCATTGTGGCGCTGATGCTATGTCAGAACATATTGCACGTGGTATGTATGGCGTTATTATCGTCGACCCAAAAGAAGGCTATACAGAAGATTACCCAAAACCAGATCGTGAATATGTGTTGGTTCAAGGCGATTTATTTCAAGAAGGTACTAAAGCAGAAAAAATCACCAAAAATGAAGGTAAACAAGCCAATTTGATTAACGGTAAAGTTTTTCATTACGACCCTTTGCATGATCCGAATGCGAATTTGGCCTTGCAATCAGAACCAGGTGAGAGGGTGAGAGTCTTTTTTGTTAATGCCCAAATCAATGACAGTGTGGCATTTCACCCAATCGCGGGTATTTGGGATCGCGTTTATGACAATGGCAATCCTAAAAATATCAGTTACGGTATGCAGACTTTTATGGTCGCACCAGCACATGGCGCAACATTTGATATCGTCAGCCCAAAAGATAGGGCAACGAATAATGCCTTAGTCGATCATCAAATGAAAAACGCATTAAGCGGTGCCATTACAGTCCTGATGAATAATAAAGAGGCCGATCCGAAATTAGGACGAGAAGGCAATTTAATCTTGCGTTAAGACACTAAAAATAAGGTAGGTCAGTGACAAACGGGGGAAGAGCCATGAGAACAGAGATGAAAATAATGGCCATGATGATCAATACGGTAATGTTGATGTTTAGCATGAGTATAAAGGCAAACCCAGCATTAGAAGTCTTAACGGATTGCATGGCGTGTCATACGGTCACAAAACCATCAGAATTGACAGTAGCGGAACGTATGAAACGGATTGGGCCAAGTCTTTACTATGCAGGCAATAAATTTAAACAGACTTGGTTAGAAACTTGGCTACAAAATCCAAGCCGTTTGTATCCGGCTGGTACCCATTTTAGTCTGTATGTTGAAGTCACAGATGAAGGTGATTTTGTCTATGAAGAAGATTTAATCAGTCATCCTAAACTGAATGCACAACAAGCTAAAACCGTAGCAGAAGCATTGATGACGCTAAAACCTAAATTGGCTTTGGCTGCTGAGGTGACACCAGACGAAATTAAAAAAATCTCTCGACGTATGGGAGAAATGAATTTCAGAAAATTTAAAGGCTGCGTGTCGTGCCATCAGGACAATGTAGATGATGGCGGTGTGTCTGGGCCAGAACTTTATACCGCCTTTAACCGCTTGCAACTGACTTACCTTATTTCATACATCAAAGATCCGACTGCTTGGGAGTGTAATCCCCCCATTATTAACCTAAATCAAAAATAGATGTTTATGCTGCATCGAGTAACTGCCTTGGCGGAATGCCA
>SCLE01413784.1:0-10568 GCA_004367955.1 Bathochordaeus stygius | reverse complement strand
TTTAGTATCCCCAACTACACTCCCTCTCTCACCGGCTCAAATGGTGAGAGAGAATAAATAAGAGATATAGATGCGTATACGTATTTACTTCCACCTAATTTCAACATTATTACGCAGAGATATTACAGTCCAAAAATAATCAATTTTATCGATAAGAATGAAAAAGGGGTTCCCGTTGACACATCCCCATTTACATCGTGCGTTTTCATCTTTAATCGATATTTTAGGTAATTATTTTTGACTATTTTGAGAGAAAAATATTACGCATTTGGGTGTCTCACAAAGGCCTTTGGTAAGACTAAAAATAACCGAATAAATTATTACTTTTAGCGCTCCAGGGATTATCTCCACCACGTGGTGTTTGTGATCCTTCATATTGTGGTGTACGGGATCCGTCCATGTAAGATGGTGTACGTGATCCATCCGCACGTGGGGTGGCTGATCCATGTGCGGGTGTTCGCGCCCCAGCATGATAATTTGGAGTATTTGAACCATGATGCGGCGTTCTTGATGAAATTCCATAATTTCCTTTTCCCCGGGAATCAACAGTGGAAATATTATCCCGCTAAATAAAAATTATGTTTCTAGATAATTTCAACTTTGTGTTCTGAAAGTTGTTTTTTTCTAATTTTTCAAAGCAATTTTAAGAAAATGGGCTCTTGTTGGTCATCACGCCCAAAAGATCGCAGAAGAAGTGAACATCATACTTATATTGGCACTTCTAGAGGTTGAGGAAAAATGTTCATGTGATATTTCTTTACGATAAAAATTAAGGAAGTGCTCCGTGGAAACATTCTTTCAAATATGAAAATTGAATATAGCGAAACAGTGAAGCGAAAATCAGCAGTTAGAAAATCAAGTAGATATGCTAGAAGATCTTCAAGAACAAAAACAGATGATATCGTAAAATTAAAACACTTATTATCACCACCCGGCAGTATTTAATTTGATGCTGAGCTGATAAGGTATTGAATGTAATTAGATACTCAAAAGTGGTGCTGAATTTTTCGGGAGTTATTCAAACAGACCAATATGAGCCCGTGCTCACTAAGGTTTAGCAATTTTTTTAAATTTTCAGAAAATTTATGTCCGAATTCCAAAATTGTTAACCATATTGTTTCATAAAATTTTATGGGACAGTCAAAGTAAATCATTTTGGGTCAAGTATACTTTTTCTTTGCTAAAATGCACTAAAAGGGCGTCCATATCGGGGTTCGGCAAAAATCTAATCCATATACAGTCCTTTTCCAATTCACTTTTTGGGGTATGGAATGGATATGGATAAATTTAACAAAGTTTGAGATTTTATGGAAATTTATATACATATCAATTTTTGCCATAAATGTAAAATGGATATTTGCGACTGCTCTATTTCAACTCGTCTTAGAGTACTGAGATGAAGGAATTGGGGCTTTTATGGATTTTTCTTGGAAGAATAAAATGGAAATTAATTATTTCAGTACAGAATTTGTCGATAAAATGGACATGGAAATGGGGGGGTGAGCAACATCCATCCATTTTTCTTATCTATTTTCAAGGAATGAATGGATGTTGTATATAGATACAATATCCGTCCAGTCGAAAAAATATGGAGGGATATTGTATCTAGATACAACATCCTTCCATTTTAAATTTTGAATTGATAAAAAAATGTTTGTATATTGTACCGAGATACAATATCCGTCCACTTTTAAAATTGGACGGATATTTCCTACACTCTGGAAATGGACATAATTGTCCCCCCCCTATAATATTTGTCAGCCTGCATTCACTTGAACACAGCTTATTGAAACACGGTAAAATACAAGGTTTGTCGTTTTTTCTTGGTTCATAGAATAGTGAATTTGACTATATAATTTTCAAGAAAATAGACCGGCAAATTTAGAAATTATGTATGCCGATTGGACATCACGAATTTTGGAAATACGACAAAATACCAACGAATTTAGAAAAACTAGTGCCCTACTGTAATTCAGCAATCCCAACACCCTCAAAAAATGATTTACTTTAATTGTGAGTACAACAGAGTGTACACCCTAAATAATAAATATTAAGTCATAACGTCAAGTCAGAATTATTAACACGCACGCAACCTGGCCACCTATGTAAGTCTCCAAAGTCAATATAGGAGGGCTCCTGTGACTTAAATGATATATTCGCATTACGTGGCTGAAATCCAGTACATGTGTATATCAGAACAAGTGCATTCCAGCAGATGATTGGCAATTATGCAAATTTGCCATAGGACACCGCCGGGGACTTAAACGATATATTAAGCGTATCTTGCTGAAACTCTGTAAAGATATTGTTCGAATCTAACTCGTAAAATATCAATGGGTGGTGGGAGACGACAATAATTATATAAAATATTCGTGGGAATATAAAGAATTGATGTTCATAACTTGAGAACTAAAGAAGGTGCCGGTCTTTTAACCCCTCCCCCTAGTGACGCACCTTCAACAGGGCTCCCCTTTAGATAATTATGAATTGCCAGGCTGAAATCTACATGTTCTAATTTACCGAAGAAACTCTCTAGGTACGTGCCTGAAGCCAACAATTGATTCGTGATCCAGCCGGGTAACGTGGTTGCTTGCGTGTTAACGGTAGTCGTTACTTGAGTATCTATTCACGAGTTTATGAGATTTGAGTACTTAAATGAGAGATTCCTTATAAATTAATATACATCTTAATGGTTTTAAGTGACTGATTTAGTTGCGATCTTCCGTCATACAGAAATATTGTAGGACTTATTGCTCTTCAAGTCAGCTTATTGCCAATACTTAATGCGTTTATTGTAAAAACTTTTTACTGTTTAATTTCACCGTTTAAATAAATAGCATAAATGATAAAAAACATCATATCCTGAAAACTTGTAACATTTAAAGTAATAAACCTTGAAATTGATTGTTTTAAAGACATTTGAATGAAGTTCAACTCTGCAATCGTTTGGAGTCGCATCTTTAACAATCCCAATATGTCCTTTATATGGCCCTTTAATAATTCTAACCGTCGCACCAACAATCTTTGTATCGCGTTGGGATTTTTGAACTTGCGTACCCTAATAAAATGTTGCTGCTTGCCAATAAGAAAACTATCACAAAATATTCTACAAAACTGACCTGCCAGACTGACTGACCACCAGTTCGGTTAGGTGATTGCGCAATTCTAGGCGACATTGGTATAAAATTGGGTTGAACAGTTGAGGTTGATCCAGCAAGTGATAAATGTCTAGCTTTCGCGACAAATATTCCACCATTTTCCATAACCTTAACGACGTAGTTAGCAAAACTATATTCGAAACTTCCCACTAATGGGCGCAAGACTTTGACAAAACGAAACTTGAGACTGATCAACTTCAAAATAACTTAATAACATTTCTTCAGGTTTTCGAAGCATGTTATGCTCGATACCGTAATTATAAATTACAAATGAGCATGGCCCTGGAAGTATCTTTTGATGAATGTAACCGAGTAAAAATATGGCAGCATATTCAACTCAAGGATGGCTGTTACTCTTTTGCACCCAGTTTGAAAAACAAACAAAAAATGGGTGCAAAAGAGTTATTTGTAAATTACAATAACAATATAAATTGCTTTTTAAAATGGGTGCAAATGAGGTATCACTAGAGTTCTGTTTATTGAAATTTTCCAATCATCCAGGAAAAAATATTTCAAATTTATTCCAGTAACTTTGCACGTTCACTTGTTCCTAGTATTTTAATCAATAGTTCTGGAGGAAATACATATAATAATTCTGGAAGTATGAACGGTGTTTACAAAGCGATGAGATAATTTAATGGATAGCACTATCAGAATTTAATAGTAGAAATCGGTATTCTTTATAAGTGATAAAATCAATAAGTATTTATACTTGACTATCAGCTTTCATTAATGTTGAAATCCGCCAAATATAGATGCATAAATAGGTTTATTCTCAACTAATTTCAGCATTCGTATGAGCGGATAATATAGTTTAAATAATTATCAATTTTATCGCTTAATAGAACTATTGTATAAAAACAATACCTTTCGGTTATAGACAAAGGCAGTTCCTCGGTAAAGATGTTTAACTTCGCCCTCTCGACTTATATATGGGCCATCCATAACTTTAATCTTGTCGCCCTTTCTGATGGGATTTTGATCAGCATCAAGAGCAACTGCTGCTCTCGTATCTCTTCGGCGCTGAATTTGTGCAGCTCTAAATCTTTTCACTTTACTCTATAATTGTTTAAAATAACCACTTTATATACAATTTAAACCTGCTGATTTAAAATTTGAAATCCATCTCTCTCAAGGCGCACAATAACACCAACATTTTGGTTATCAATTTGAACAATGTCGCCAAATTGAAACTTTCCCAGGGTATCTACACCAGATGACTTTTCGGTACAAAATTGAAGATCGTCCGGTCGAACTTTTAGTTCGTGCATAGTCAAGTCGCTTGAAAGTTTTGTTTATTTCCCAAGATTCATTTTTGGGATATAATTCATTTTATAAAAGATCTCTTCCTATCGCGAAAACGAATTCTCTTTATTAATAGCGTGGCCAAATTACTTGTCAGAGGGTTACAACCTTTTCGCCTCAGATTGTGATATGTAAGGCCGTTTTCATCTGTCCTAGTTAGAATTTCGATTTTAAATTCGCCGCAATATCAATACTAAGGGACATGTATTGTCTTGTTAGAAATGCGGTTGTAGAAAAATATGAAAAATGACTATAAATATAATTTAGAACGGCAAACGGGACACTCGGCATGCGGAAACATGAATAAGGAAAAATAGATGTAAAAGCATCCTTCATTTCACGCAATAGGAACGATTCCGGGCTAATAACATCAAAAATGCATATAAACCTGAAAACCACCGCCATGTTGTCCTCTACTCTTACTACCAATCCAGTATCACCTTCATAACGACCATTTATTACTTTTACATGGTCTCCAATTTTAAAGAACTTTCTTAATTCGCGGGAGGGGAATCGAAGCGCCTCCGTTAAATCCTTATGCTTGGGCATCATTGTAATCTCATTCCGATCGATTGAAATAATCTTACCCTCCAAATGCATCAATTCTCCTTCCGCCACTTGGACCATATCACCAGGTGCAAACGAATGTGTGCGGCCAGTCTTATCACCATGATCCTCCAACTCAAGGTCAACCGCATCGGGCTGATCCTCAAACTTTTCAAGTTCACCCAATGTCGGTTTGACACCATCAATCTGTATGTTATCAAGCTTAAGCGTTCGATACAGGTAACCCTTTCTTGAAAATCGTGCCCCCTCAAATATTAAAAAGTCACCATCATTGTTGATCTCCCCGCCAATTGCGCGAATATTATCCTCGTTAAATAACTTTTGTGGCGGCCGTTGAACTCTCGCGCGCGCCTTGTTTTCCGAGGAGCGAAAACCGCGTAATTTATTGTAATCAATTCGCGGTATCATTTTCACGGAGACTTGATTTTGCGCGTGTTCAACATAATCAATCTGGGCCAAGTCATCCTTGTAGATACCTCTTTTAAGTCTCACCCACATGCCCGGTTTTAACTGTTGGGAGGATTTAATTACACGGAGGACGTCCTTCATCTCATTCGTTGGTACCATTGTCTGATCATAGAGACCGGATCTTAAGAAGTTAATCCCTTCGACGGATTGCTTAACGTGAGTCTTTTTATAAGCCTCGATATAGATGAATCCTTTGGCGGACTCGGGTGCAATCACGGATTTCACTTGAAGCGGGTCCTCTTTATTTTGCTCAACTAAAAATTTGCGCATCAGTTTCATAGCGCATTCCCTTTCGGTTCCGTGTAAACATTTAACAATCCAAAGGGATGGATCTTTAACATCAGGAAGTAACTGCTGTTCAGATATGTCATTGTCAACGGCACTGCTGTGATAATAAGCACCCATGTCGTCATCAACACCAACCTCACTGTTTTGCGCATATTTTTTCGTATAGTAATCCAACATTTCATCCTCATTTCCCGGTTTATTAAGCGTATGCAATAGGGCTTGGTGATTGCTGGAGTCGTAACGCAATTTTTCCTCTAATCTTTCGGCTTCGTACCTTTCCCGAACTTCAAAATCTCCCATTTCATCCCCCTCATCTTCTTCATCAGTGTCACCGACTAAGACGTCTCGGTCCAAAAATACTCGCCCATCAATTTTCTTATTTTTACCTTTGAATAGTTCAATGTGTAACTGAAATTTGGTACATATCTAATTTGTGCCCGCGGTAACACATTTTTTTTTCCAGCGGGTGTAGTAGTACGACTTAGTGTAGTATAATATCAATAATAGCATTAATGTAGTACTACTACACTAACAACGCTTACCTTGCGGTAGCTATTATACTACACTAAGTGGACACTACTACACCCACTGAAAATAAATGTATTAAAGCGGGCACAAATTAGATATATAGTCGACAGCCACTAACGGAAACCGTTTTTGGCTAAAACTTGTTTGCTTTTTTGATTTTTGATGCTAACTTTTGACGAGGTTGACTATACAATCAGGGTTCGGCAAAATGGATTCCAATAATATTTAAACTCTATTATCTGCAAGGTTACATGTAATATTTTCAAATCTTTTTCATGAGATCTATAGACAAGACTGTAATCTACCATTATGGGGAACTGGATATCGTTAGACCTGGTGTAGGTGTGGAGATAATAGAATTTAAGTATTATTGGAATTCCAATTCGAATCAATTTTGCCGAACCCTGTATACAATTACAAAATCTATAACAAGCGGAAAAGCTAATAAAGCTACGAATTTTAAACACGATTGAGAATATAGTTATACCTTAGGATCTAACTTATGAAATATTTCCTTTTTTCGGTCTTTTTTTTTCTTGTTCCTCCTCCTCCTCCTCTTCCTCTTCTTTAGAATATTCCCTTTTTCGCGTATCGGGTTCCGATTCATTTTCACTGTCAGAACCAGACGCAACATCACCAACTAATTCTCGTCTTTCGCTGTCAGACACATCTGATGAGGCATCGGAGTCCGTCATTCTACAAGGACCTAATTAAGACACGTTAAAAATAATCAAGAACTTGTTATTAAAAAAAGCGACAAGTGGCATATTTTAATATATTAAAGGACCTGGTCCAAAGAAGTCAATAGTTTTGTGAAATATTTCACCTGTCTATGCAGATATTATATTTTAAACTCGAATAAACGGTAAGCGAAGCGTTGTTCAAGCGCCCTAATCTCATATATCAATCGTTTTTTGATATAATGCACTGGGAAGTGGTAGCCAGATAAATCAGTTGAATTTTCTTTTCAAGTCGCTCTTGGTAGCATTAAATTGACAAACAGAATCGTAGTTTAATCTTTCAATTTCATTTTTCTCCGGAAGTATTTCAATCATGACTTTTTCACTTTCTTTTTAGTTGCTTTTAATTTGAAATCCCCCGAGACCTTTCGTTTTCAGCGAAAAATATATAATTCGAACAACTGTTGAACTTAGCTGGAAATTCAGGCATCGCTAGGCTAAGTGGACTACGTATAGATGGAATACTCAAATTGAAAGTGCAGTACTAAACAAAAAATGCATGGGCGAGAATTTGATATGCACTATAAAAAGCGGGACCAGTATGAAAGTACTCTCACTCTCAAGTTAAGGGTGCGGGTAAGGTGCCAAATACGGAAAGTATACCATGGCGAAGGACCGGATAATAAATGGGGGGGGACTCCCATAGACCACCCTCCTCCCATAGACTAGTATGGCCTAAGACTGCACATTTTTGTCCATTATTAGTTGGGTACATTCTTAGCGTTATATTAGTACAATTTTATTTATTTTCACCCAATTCCAACATTCGTATGTAGAGATATTAAGGTTTAAAACATAATTGATTTTACCGTTCAGAACAAAAAACGTTTTGATTCGGTACAATATTAAACATGAGAATAGAAACCTCACTGAATAGAGCAGTTTATAATAGTATTTAATAGCAATCCTTTAATTTTATCAACTACAGCTCCAAAACAACCTTTTAATGATCCTTCTGTCACCATAACAATTTCCCCAATATGCTTTGGAATTACTGTTTGAAGGTCCCGCTCGTCAAATACAGCCTCATTTTCTAATTCAAGAGTACGGCATGTGATCTCACTTCTTGTTTTGACCTTTCTTACTTCAAATTTCTGGTTGAAATGTTTCGAATGATCATCCCCGACAAAGCGAACAACTAGTCCGGGAACGCACCACTTAGGATCTTTTTTCGACGTTTTTGATAAACTAAAAATATAAATTATGTTGGTTTAAAATTATATGCCATTTTAAGACAAACCGCAACACGTACAAAGATATTCTCTTGTTTGCGTGAGTAATACTATATTGCTAGTCTAGTTTGTTTCTACAAACGGCGATGTGGCATTTATTTATGGATATAAACACAGTCGTCGCACCAAAAGTTATAATAATTACAGGTCAAAATGCGCTAAAACATAAGCGTTCAGGATATTGGTCGAATTCTAGCAGTAATAAAATTTCTGACTTTAAAATACTACCATAGGTTTCATTGCTTTATTTTCTCGATGTCAAACTTTTTCTCAACAGGTGGAGTACACGGAGCTTAGGCGAGCGAGCTTAGTGAATGTAAGATATTCTCTTCTAGGCTATGGCCAGAAAAGACGTAATAATTGATATGACTGCCACATTGGGGAAAAAGTTTTACATCGAGAAAAATATAGCAAGAAACAAATGGTAGTTTGTATTAATATGATACAATAATTCTAGGTGCAACAACTCACGTTTATTATCTTTAAAATTTATACGTACGATGAGCTTGGTTTACTTCCATTATTTTTCTTAAGTTGCTCTAGCTTTATTGAAGCCTTCGTTTTGCGCGAAATGTCACGCCCCAGTTCATCGTGTTGTTTTTTCGAAACGAGTTCGACAAAACCTTCCATAACTTCAGATGGAGGACCATCTGAGCCGAGTGCCCATTTCACCGTCAATCGGCCCATATCGCCATCTATGTTTTTTACTGTACCGTACCTATCTTCATATTGACCGGAAACAACTCTGACGTATGCACCAACTTTCATCTAGATAGATGTATTAATTTAACCCATGAAACGTATCGAAAATACTTTATTTCAATAACAGAACATAATACTTATAAGATACTACGATTATAAAGTTTTTTTTTTTCGCAAATACTAAAATATTTTAACTTTGGGTGTATTGGGATCATTTACCTGTAATTGTGGAGCGTTTTTATCTTTCAAACTTTGTATTTTTCGTTTTACTGGCATAGCGCCAAGTCCTAGACCTTTGGGCCTAACTTCAACTTTAACTTCTTTAATTTTGTTTTTGTTTTTTTCTTCATTAAATCCCATGCCACGGAGCATAGCCATACCGAATTGCTCTTGGAGTACTTGAAAATTAATATGGGAAAAAAAATTTAAGTTGTGATCATTTAAAGTTGTTTGAAATAACTTTATTAATATGAGGGGGCATTATTCGGTTAATTCCCTTTTGCGGTCCGAATTTTTGGTTGAAGAGTTGTTCTGTTGCAAACCATACAAGGTATACATCTGAAACTGTATACAAATTCAAACTTCAAGAGGGAAGGACCTATTTTTGTTGTTGAAAACATAAAGTGGGCATCCAAATATTACATAGCGAAATCTGAGGCATATTCTGTACTTAATTTAAATTATCTAACTGTACGTTCGTCTGAAGACCATTTTATACAGTGTGCGAAGTTTCATATTGTCGAAACTATGCACCACTGTACGCTAGAGAGTTGAAACTATACTTATAGATATACGAGCGCTCTCTAGCATAAGGTGGGGAATAGTTTTGACAATAAGAAACTTCGCACACTGTATACTCAAATAAGCAATAAACAATCGCTCATCTAGCGAAAAATCCCAGTAGAAATAGGGTTAAGGGACATAAAATATGTCACCTGTAAGTTTTGCTTTAATTGGCAATATTTACAGTAGTTCCTACTGGTACGTCAACATAGTCCTCTAAGTTTGAGCTTTCAGGACGTGCTTTGACATTGAGAGGGTCGTCATCGGTAGCCGTTTCATTTTCCTCTTTAAGTTGCAATAATAGAGGTATACTGATGGAGTGCGTGTTATCATTCTTGCCGGCCAGATATTGGTTGGCATCGTTCAATAGGGCCGCAGCAGCCTCATCGTTTGGATTGATGACCGCATTATCGGTTGGAAGGGGTTTCAATTGTTTCTTTGAATTCTCCGGTTTTTCTAGAAGGTAAACGTAAATGTGTTGTTCCAGTTTGATTTAAGAAGCACGATTGATTCAGGAAATATACCACAATGGATCCATTATTTTCGTAACCCCAACCTAATATGTCCTCAATCACGGTAGGTATATTGAATCAAACATGCTGCCTAAAATACTGAATGAATAATTGCACGGAAAAAGAATCAATCACAGGTATACCGCACGGTTTGGGAACTATTGTGACAGGAAAGTGACGATTGTGTCACTAGCTTACCCATAATGATTGGGTAGAAACACTATTCGGTCGTTTTGTACACCACGATTCGGTCAGTAACTGGGGTAGCTTAACTCGGTCGTTTTT
>SCLE01413672.1:0-10574 GCA_004367955.1 Bathochordaeus stygius | reverse complement strand
ATATACACATAATATTTTGTATCTAACCAAACGACATAATCTGCGACACGCAGAAATTGAAAAAAACAAATTCAATTGACCAAAATATGGAGTTTTGCAAACTGGTGGTAGTAAAACTATTCTGATTACGTAATACACGTATTCGATAAAAATATTCCAAATATATTTCACGTATGAAAAAACAAACCTTCAACGCATATACTGTAGGAAGTATTCTCATGCTCCAAATAAATTAATTTTGTAAACATATTTGCCAATATTACAAAACATTAAAAATTGAACAAACAAACCGTATTACTAAAAGTAAACAATTTATTAGTTCAATTTTATAGATATATGTGCCTTTATGTAGTGTTACTCATTGAAAATAACAATCATTATCCCTAGTTCACTTGGAGCAAGAGAGTTAAGAATAAAACGCCTTACTTTTCTAAGCTTTTTCCTTTTTCATCGACGAGCACAACTGCTCGTTCAATCTTGCCGAAACGAACGAAAGCGTCATAAAGACGTTCATTTGAAATCATGGGGGATAGATTTTTGATTTCAATGGAGGTACCCTGATTAGCGAATTTGATACGTATTGGGCGTGGCTGGCCCTTTATTTTGCAACCACGTAACGCTGACTTGGATAAGTCTGCCTCCGCACGGCTGGACATTTTAACAAACGCAAATGCTTTACCTATTCAAAACATAATTATATAGTGATCGTTACACTTTCGAAAAATAGAAAAATTAGCGTAATGTAAAAATTATTTACAAATGACTTGCGAACTATTATTTTTTGGCTGATAAATTTTTTTTCTGTGCGCCCCTAGAATTGTGTACTAAGGTGAAACTGCAGTTAGTTGAATTCATAAAAGCTCAATAATGTAGAACACGTTACCAGTGAGTATTAACAGAGCTGCGTATATAAGACCGGAATGGTTCATATTAGTTGCAGATGTTTCAAGGTATCATTTGGGACAACCGGATGCGTTTCTCAACCATTATTATCATAGTTAAACCAACTCTTAACGGAACAATAGTTGTGTTGGGCAGGTATTTTCCCAAAAATAAATCACTGTGAGACCACATCTTATGAGCGTTATCCTGTTTAATGGGGGTGTGACATAATACACCCAATTTTGGGAATTGAGTTCATTCGTAAACCGAATCGGCATCTAATTTTAGTTAATCAGTGTGTGAACAAATATCAGCCAAGGAAATAAACATGAACTGCTTGCTAAATAATGGACAAAGAATGAAAGATAACGAAACCCCAAGACGTAAGCAATTCTTGGGAAGGCGAAAATTTAGCAAACAAGGACGTAAACAATGTTGCGCAAGGCGAAACATCTAACACCAGAAGCCGATTTTGAAAATTTATTTCTTGACTTCTTAAAAAATGCTTACTTTTTCAGATATGTATTGATATTGTTTATTTAACCCTTTCGGGTTAAATTAAATATCAGTTTAACATTGAGTTAAAACCGGTTGCCGAATGAACTCAATCTTATAAAAAGGTAAAATTGAGTTTATCATAACTGCTCCCCATTTTATGGTAACATTGATAATTTACAAAAAATATACTTTTGTAACCATAAAAAGTGACAAATTATTTATGACAATAAAACCAAAATTTTTTATTCTGTATAATAATTACCACGAGTTTTACAAATTTAACTAACCGCAGTAGAATTAAGAAATAAGTTACAATACGAAAGTATGTAATCACTTGGAAAATATCACATACCGAGATTAAACAAACTGTTGAAAATAACTACTTTGGTGGAATTCTACTTTGGATGCTAATATTTCTAGAATGAATAACGAATTTATCATAAATTCTGTTTCTTTAAAAATATACGCAGTCTGTCATTCTGATATAAATTACTTTTTCTATTTTTCACAATGTACGGAATTTTTATACTTAATCGGACTAACCGGTTGGTATGTAGACGTCTCTGACCTCTCCATACTTCGAAAATATTCCTCTGACTTGATCAACCATAACTCCTTGTGGCAGACCGCCAACAAAGAGTCTAGATTGCCCGCCTCCAGTTTCGTCATCTTAGATAATTTATATTATACTTCAGTTACTGCTGTCACTTATTTAACACCAATTGAATATCCACCAGTGGAATGGCCAATGTTTAAAATCAGAGAAATAAATATATTGTTTTCGTGATTATAAATTTCCACATTACCAGTCGATTAAATTTCATGGTTATAATACCACAAAATAACAACTTAATAATCTAGGATGTACAGTTAAATAAACCGCAGTGTTTGATTATTTTTTGTACCTATGACTTTCGGCCACATGAGAAAAATTGTAGTACTTCTACACAAATGTTGTCACTTGTATGAAGGAGTAGATTATTACAAAAATCTGGTAGTTCTAGACTAAGTAACAATGTATTTAGACGGGATACGGGTGAAGTGCCTTCCGCATTAGTATAGTATAAAATACTCCTACATTACTCCCGTATACCTATATTATATGTTGGTCTAAAATTACTAAAATGTTGTAATAATCTACTCCTTCATATAAGTGACAATATTTGTGTGGAAGTACTGCACTTTTTTATATGGCCCAAACTTAACCCGAAGATGGTGTTACAATCTTTCAATTATTTAAAACGTATTGTAACCTCAAAGAATTATACCGATTTCGTTGAAACTCTCTTTACGTTGAAGTTTTACTTCAAAACCTCCTGGGCATTAACACTTAGTTTAAAACACGCTGCCATAATCATGAAAACATTACTTTGTTTGCATTAAGCCCATAATACAAGGTACTTATGCCACTTTCACCCAGCATGCAACAATTGTTAACCCTGTTATATTATACTGCACAAGAAAATAACAATTCTTGAAATTTAATCCAGACGAAAGGTTCGGCAAAATAGATTCCAATTAGAATTGAAATACTATTTATACTCTATTATCTCCACACCTACACTAGATTCAACGATATCCAGTTCCCCATAATGGTAGACCAGAGTCTTTTCTACAGATCTCCTGAAAAAGATTTCATTAAATTTCGTGTAGCATTGGTGATAATAGAGTTCAAATATTATTGGAATTCCAATTGCAATCGATTTTGCCGAACCCTGGTCCAGGCGTGAATCCTCCAAAACATAAATTTATAAAAACGGCCGTCCCACTGGTGATAAACATATTTAAAAAATCAATCTTCACAAGAGATGATCGTTCGCATAAATTAGAACTAAAACCGATTTATCAAAGCATTTGAGTATAAGCATCGAGTAATGTCAAGTGAATATTGGTTAATATTTACAAAACATAACATGTTTTAATATTCATTTAATTTAGTAGGATTACGTAACCTATATCTCAAAAGAAGACAATGTATGACGAACTAGTAGACGGATAAATTAGAAATTCAAAAAGCAATAAATAGCATAAACTGAGGCGGAGAAATGTAAACATTTCTACTCTTCAGCTAACTGCTCTCCAGCTCTCGCGCTTTTCCCTTTACTAGCTCATCATACTTGTCGTATTTCGGGATATACAATACTCTTAAACCGCAAAGTTTCCGGTTAACGACAACAAATTCGTCTATTATGGACCACAAGCAAATATATGGTCCATTCCAAAACTGTAAATGCCAATTTGAGAAAACGTTCTTAACACAGCGTGAAGATAAATGCTACAAAAATAATTACTTCGAATATTTTATAATTCTGTAAAGTCAATACCAGATTACCCCAGGGCTAAATGGAATATAAAACAAATTTAGGGAATATAAACAACTTTGGCCCAAATTGACGTTTACGAATCGGCACAGAACCGTATATATTTAGATCATAATAACAGCATCATCATTATTTGGATGGCAAGAAAGCCATCAATAAACGTTATTTTACGAAAGTACTTCGGTGTGAATAATTATTAATACTGACCATGATCATATAAAATAGCATATACTCTCGAATATGTTCCCACCAACTTTAAAAAAACATTGACGTTGAATAGTATTCCGTTATGCTACGTGTATCTCCCTAACAGTTATTTGACATTAGTTCGGGAATTTTAAGACTAGATAATTTTTTTGTGAATTTGAAAGCAATATTTAAAATACTTAATCGTTTCCGTGTCATAAATTCCGTAGTAACATAATTATGTTAAACAACTAGTGCTGACAGAATGTCTCCTAAGCAACTGCGCCGACATAAAATCACGTAATTCAATTCGGCATGCCACAAATTTACAAAAAAAAAAATAAGAAGTCTAGTCGCAGGCTAGATTTTTAGGTTGTAGAAGTATGGTAAGACTCTATAATTTAGATTATGCCAGGCTTATACATCCTTAATTAAAAACCGAGACAAAACATCTTAGTTGACTTAATGAGCGTAGTCCGAATACTGTGCGCTTTTGTTCTAAGTGATACAATCGATAATTATTTAAGGTACTTCCCAACTGAAGTATGCAATGTCATACCTCCTTTTATATGATGTAAAACCCATTGCATACTTAAATTTACTATTTTTAACAGGTGGAGAGTAGCAGATGCGGTGAGTTAAAAAAGTTTTGTAAATTTGAGTATGCAATGTGTTTTACATCACCTAAAAATGGGTATGACTCATTACCTGAATTCAGAAATCTATAGAGTATAAAAAAAGTATAAATCTACAAGTGTATATATTTACCGCTAATATTTGTAGGAAGAGCTAAAACAGTTAAAATAATTACTGATGTTATCGCTAAGAACGTATATAGCACTATTTGGTACACCCGACTTAATATATAGAAACTGTTAAGAGATATATAACGTGAAATGTTAGGTACTAGTGTTTTAAAACAAATAACTATACCGATTTCTGGACGTTCAATCTCGAGCGGTTTTCCCGAATTAAAATTGTTTTTTTGTGCGGCAGAGGTATTATCTTGATCCATTGGCTCAGTTTTCTTAAACTCTTTCTTGGGTGGGGTTGGGGTCGGCACTTGGTACGGTGCCTTTTGAGCTGGGGGTTGTATGGGTTTTGGAATGTTTTCCACACCTCGGCGAGGCATGGTACTCTAGATTCAGGGTACTCTTACTGTAACTTAAAAAATTACAAGCAGTTGGCACTCGATGCCTTTTACAGACTTAAAACAATATTATCAGTATTATACATTGAATAGCCGTAACAGTATTACAAAGCTGCAGATATACATTTGTAACAGTATGTAATATTCTATAAAGTACAGTATACTAAAAACTCGTATCCATTAACTGACACATTTTTTTTAATATAGCAAGGTCTGAATGAAGATCAATTTGCCAAAAATCAATTTTATCGACAATTCAATTTTTTGTGGTTATTTGAATCTCAATCGGTTATAAATATAATACACGCTATTCATATCAAGAACCACTTCTCGAAGCCATTTGGTCTCCCTGTTCTCTCGCCACTCACTTTAGTCTCTAATCTCTCAACAACGAGCACATGTATATACATATTATTGTAGGTTAAGTGATTTTTAACACTTTTTAAGTTTGGAAAACTTTACGAATTTGAATGGAAAGTTTATTAAACATTTAAATTATAATAGCACATTATGCAAATATATTGCAACATATACCGTACTTGTGAGCAACATTATTGGCAAATGCATACATATGCTAATTTTTGAGATATTAGAGGTTAAAGTCAGTGGTGACAAAAAAGGGGGACAAAGTGGCCGTTGAGAAGCGATTCACCATACACTAGTCCCGTGACGCAGTCGAGTCGTAATGAAAGGGTAATCATCTAGATACAGCTCGACCACTCAAGAGTTTGATTACACGTTTAAACTAAGTCTTTAAGTTCCCACCAATCGATTATACATTGAGCCTGAATCAGATTCTTTTTTTTTCAGTGCGGATCAACTGCAACTCAAGCATTCCATTATTTAGTCAACATATCTAGTTAAGACTGAAAGAGTGCGAAAAGTCTCATTTAAGATCGCTGTATTTTTAAAAATCGCAATTTTGAAGTTATACATCCCGGCGTCAGCTTTAAACACGGAATTTTTTTGCTTAATCTTTCTGTCAAATTTGTTTACAATATTTTCGATCCAGTCGCGTGATATATTACATTTTTGTTATTTTAATTATTTTTTAAAAATAATATATCACGTGATTTACTCCAAAATATCGAAAACAAATTTTGCAGAAAGATTTAGCAAATAAATGCACGTCTTTAAAGCCCACTCCGGGTTGTATAACTTCAAAATAGCAATTTTGGGAAAAACAGCAATCTCAAATGAGTCTTTTCGCACTCTTTCAGTCTTAACTAGATATTCTTCCAGTAGTAGTCAATTTTTGGAAGATATTCTTATTGCCAATATAAAACCGAAATCACCATATTGTTGTATCAATTTGTACATACGTTTGATACATATATTTGATGACAACTGGATCAAACTAACCACTAACGAAATTGAATTCCCGAAAAAGTGACATCCGACGTGCCGTTACTCAGTCACTATGAATTATACGGGTGGTTAAGTCTGGTATTATTATATATTTTTTGTGAGACTTCTTTCGTATTAAGTTGCTGTACTGGGTTCATCCAATAACACCGGTTTTCTTTCACTGCGATAAAATTAAGACATTGATAAATATATGTGTTTTCAGTTAAATTCAATACGAAGATATATTACTGTTTTTTGTAATTATCAATTTTATCCCAAATACCGGAAACCGGCGTTATTCGGAGTAGACTCGCGTTACAACATCACACCCATTAATATAAAGTTTATTTGCAAAATTACCTAGTTCTGATTTTCATAGTGTTATTGTGCCACACATTCAAATCAAAGTATTGAGTAACTCATGGCTAACAAATTCTTAAAAATCAGAACTGGATATCCTGGAAAGTACCGGCATAATCTACAAACATACTATACCAACAGAATTATAGTTTTGAAACACAATTCCAGTAAACACAGATTATCACACATAAAAGTAGCTTACAGATTATTAAAAGTTCCCCTCATCTTCACCTTGGGGTAGATAGTGTAGTATTTTTCTTTCAAAACACATTTTAAGCCACGCTCAGTTTTGATATATGCCACAAAATAATTAAACACTGATTTTTCACACCACATAAAAAATAGAGCAAAACTTATAGGAAAATACAAATTCGAACAGGTGTCACCTTTCGAATTGTTGGGCAATTTTTACCGGACTTGATTAATTCCAATTGTGATTCTTCACTAAAATTATTCTAGTTTGCCAATATTTAATTTTCAACACGAGATTTCAGATTTCTCACAATATATGGTAACAAATTTTGGTTTATATCTAACAAGGATATTCGCTAACCATTATTGTCAGCCGAGTGTAGTAGCGTCAATTTAGTGTAGTAAATACGCATACACTATAGTGAAAGGTATTAGTGACTGTTTGTTTCAATAGGGTTCAGTTATTAAGAAACAGATCGTAAGTCGACACTACTACACACTCGGCTGACAATAATCGTTGGCAAATAACCAGATTTCGCAATAGCCATCAGATTTGGCACTCCTTCTCAAATTGGGACCCAATTCGTGCGAAGCGTTTACTATTAATAAGCGGTTGATATTAATATGTATTTTTTAGCAGTGAACTTCTATAATTCATTCATTTTTTAAGCCAATACGCCAGAGTAGAAATATAATGTTCCCATGAATTAATAATTAGAAGTCTAATTATCCAACATTAAGCAAGAGAAGTGAAAGGGGATATCGATTATTACAAGTTAAGTTAATAAGTTTATAGACTAGTTTTAAGTTGCAAGTTATTAGTGGCTGACGTTTAGTTCAGTGACAAAGCCTTAATTAAATGGACGGGGTAAAGGAAGATATCACGGACCTAGATTTTGTTTGTTGGGTATATTATTCATCAGATAAAAAGCCAGTTCGTGCGAAAATTCGAACTCTACTTTTCGATGTGGTGTTCTAAACTATACATGTTGTACGTTTCGAATACGAGCCTCATTTGGGAAGTACTGATAAACTAAAAAAAGTTTCAATTTACAACCGTATATTGTGAGAGGTATCCCAATTGTTAAGCATTATCAGAAGCCTAACAAATATATTTGGCAGAATTGAGAAGGGCCATACAAATGTTTCCTGTTATACAGATTGACACGAAACGCCTGGTCGTGATCCTGCTTGAAGTTCTCTAATGAACAAGTATTATCCTGAGTTAGACGTCTGATATTAGGGTGCAGCAATAATACGGCTCTCTGTCTTCTGTTGTTCAGTCTACATTATTAATTATAATAAATTTCTCCAACTCTAAATAAAGGTTTGGAACCTTTTTCGTATTGTAGAAGTATCGGGCAGATTTCATTGGAACCATTTGGTACATAAACCAAATTAATCATTTTTGTTCTAAAATAATGTATATCGGGGCGACTGCAATTGAAAACATTAAAAAATAGGGTATTTGGTAGTCCAGGCACCCTAAAATAGTTTTCAATTCAGTACCCCGTGTATATGAAGAATCACTTCTCATGAGCCCTTTCGTCTCACGCTTCCGTTACCCAGATTATTTTGATCCAAATGTTTATTATTATATTGCAAAAAGATATTTTACAATATGGACCATACTGACGAGAAAAATTGTAGGCGAAAATTCCGCAATTATGTTTGCTCATTTTAGAGAAGGAGTGATTCTTCACATCAATAAAATTTAGAAACACCATTTTGTAAATTATCTGTACAATATTATGATGGCAAAAATGTAACAAGTTTGAATAACATATTCAGTTTTGGATACTCATTGTCACATGAAAATCTAAAACAGCAACGGCTAAGTCGGACCTCTTAGCCCTATTTCTATCGTGCTTTTTTCGCTTCCAGACACTGGAGGCCGATAGTCCCGCTGCTAATATCTCAAACTCTAGATGAGATATTGAAGAACTTTTGTTTGTGTTAGATGCGCAATTGTTTCAAATCGTCCAATAGATTTAACATACAGTTAGACCATTAAACTTAAGTACAAAATCTACTTTATGTTTTGATCTGGATTTAGGTAAATTGTTTGAGAACGACGTCGATTATGCTGTCCTGGATTTTCCAGATTCTTAGAATTTTAGTTTAAAAATAATAACCACATTAAAAGGTGCATTTTTTAATATATTATTTGTACAAAAAAGGCATGCTGTAGTTTCGATTTGAATCAAGGTGCAACCCTTGGTGGCATGTAGCATATACATTTTGTTGCTATGGAATTTGTATTATATAAATATATCTCTGGCTAATCATTGGGTAATATCTAGTAACCCATATAATATTTTATATCTGATGTTTTGTGAACGACTTCAATGTAACCTTGCTGAGGTTGTCCTTATTTTTTGGTACCGTCCATTCTTTTGATGCTAAAATACAGCATTTGTAAAAGAGGGAAACTCAGAAATTAAAACTGCATGCCAATAAATGCTTTGAACGTTACATATAAGTTGGAACATAGCACCATATATGCACTGCAATAAAAAAATACCACAAAGAAATATCCGCTTTTGACTTTGGAATCAATCTGGCTGACGCTTCGATACAACCATTCGTAACTGAACGGTCAGTAAATGGCTTACAGAAACCAATTATTGCAAAAATGGAGCCGTACATCCACAACTCAACACCCTGAACAAAAAAACGTCCTAAAAACAATGCCGACTATGTTGCGATTCCATTTCTGGTCCCCTCATAAAAGACGAAAATAGCAATGGGAAAATTCCGCACGCAATGTGTTGTATGTTCTGAAAATATCTGTAAGAACCACACTGTTGCTATTTATAAAAACTGTAAATGATTATAACATACAAAAATGAAAAAAATATTTTGTTGTAAATTTTCGGGGTTAGGGCACATATTTTTTAGGAGCGGATAAGGCAGCCTTTTTTATATCCATTGGTAGATAAGTTTTTGCCAAATATTGTGGTTGGCAGCCCTTTTGTAAAAAAATACAAAATGTTTGACGAAATCGACAAAAATATTTTCTTTAGTCACAGTTTCCATATCAAAACAACCATCTTTTAGCGTAAAACGCCTTTGTTTAAATATAATTTGACATTTTGTTGAGTAAAGTTACACGCAGATAAAGTTGAAAAATGCCTGTAGAATATATGTATGATACCGTATTGCATTATAACTACTCCAAAATGGGTTAAATCCGACCTTTCTTTAAATTGAAAAAATAACAACACCACCATTTACACGTGTAACCAATGCCGTCGACAAAAAAATTGTATAATTCGTATAAATTGTAACACATATAATATCTCATTACTAATTTCATTGAAGTCCTTATATTTCTACCTTCAAATAGTTTTCAAATTATATCACCAACGGAATTATCTGATATTTTATATATATACAGGGAGGGGGAGCCTCTTAGCAACGGTTTTTGGTGACGACTTTTCCGATCGTTGCTAAGAGGGCAACGGGTACCTCTTAGCAGCGCAATCAATTTTAAAATATTAAAATTACACAAAATTGTTATTTAGGGGCTTTGACAGCAAAGGGTAGCACTCCTTGCGCCCATTTATATACATCACATGCGTGAGACCTTCTCAAAGTTTTTAAAATAATTTTTAGAGTATGATAAAATTCTACTG
>SCLE01413560.1:0-10578 GCA_004367955.1 Bathochordaeus stygius | reverse complement strand
GACAGCAAGGGGTGAGCAACATAGGTACCATTTTATTAAGAGCTACCTAGTTGACTACACTCGACAACATTGCTCGTGAGTAGGGCCCATGTCGGGGTGTGTAGTCCTTTGCGCCCCCTTTTTATATATATTTTTAATGGAGGCGCAGTTTATACACCCAATATCACAGTACATTTTTTGTGGGTAATATTTTTGGCAGACGATTAATTAGCGTCTTAATAATAGATTTAATTTGTTTGAAATTGGGGGTAAGATTGCTAGAGGGTGTAAAAATGGGCTGATAATATTTAAAAATGTATCTTGCATGTAAAAGTGTGAACCGAATTTTAACAACATATGTTTAATGGTCGAATCACTTTAATTTACGGTGTAGCCCGAATTCGCTGAGTGCAGGGATTAAGGTTACGTTTTATATGGTAACCTAAATGTATCCAGATACATTTAGGTTACGTTTTCTAAAAAATAATAATAAAACGAAACCTTAATGTATCTGGATACATATAGGTTACGTTTTTATTTTAAGCGTTTTTTCCTCCAGGAAGTCTTTGAAATACGGAACTTATTGAAACAAACCCTAGTTCCGATTCTTTTGGCCCTATGGTTTTCTCAAAATCCCCGCCGTCTTCCGGCGGGGATCGGGGTATTAAGCACCTACCCCTAACATTTTATGAGAAAACGTTTGAAAATCCATTTCAGTTAACCCGTTATGTGGGCCTGGTGTATTTGAATTACAATTTGCCTCCACAAATACTAACCGTAATCCCAAGTTAAGTTAAATTATATCACATTTTTCAGACTTTAACAGTTTCCAATATTTTTTAACAAAGTATTGTTAATAACCAGGTTGTCAAACTGTATATACGAAGGAAAAGATTAGTGATAATACCAATTTTCAAAATATATATTCATGACCCAGGGCGACCATACAGGTTAAAAATAAAGCTGGCAACCGAACGCGGGATATTTGTTCCCGTTTTAAGACTAAAATACGATCTAATATGGGGAACACTAGGCGGATCATGGAGCTATAGTTGAGTCGACGCAATGAAAGACATTTCCATTTTGACTCAACCTACACAGATTTCAACGAATCATTGCGCATTTATTATTTTTTAAAATCGAAAAATCATCATAAAGAATAATAATCAAGGGCATTCCGGAAGGATGTGATTAGTAGAATATCAAATATACTGGGCAATATGTTTAGTTTTGAATTCCAAGAAACGCTAATTCAAATAAATCAAAATCTAAAGATTTATTAAATATTTGCCATAAAATGATTACATAGTTTTGATGTACAAGTGCTGAAATATTTGACATTAAGTGTGCTATAATTGTTTGACCTATTTTGACCAAGATTAAAAAATGACCGGGTGAGCCCCAAACCCACACCCATTTGCGCAAAATGAAAAACAAGCATGGTAACAACTGTAATAATTATATAAAAATGGCAAATTTGAATGTCGTACAATATAGATACAATAATTTGATGTACTTATAATGTTAAACATAAAATGTATTTTTATGTAATTTGTATTACACTGTTAATATGCAATTTGGGCACAGGTGCGTGGTAATTATAAATGTACTTTCTGTACTTCCCAGCCACCACGCTTCGTCTGTGTTCATTTCTATAAATAAAATCACAACTAATTGAACGTCGGTAATAATCAAATCTACATCATTAATACAAGAATGAACTTTTGTTTATTTTTAATGTCTATATTGGACGTGCTATAACTTTAATCTATAGAATCAATGGGCAGACAATGTGAATTTTAGTCTAGACAACTGCCCTGAAAAAGCACCAACTTACCTTAGTTAGTCGCTTTTCAGTTATCGTCCCCGTAACAGAGAGACTGGGGGTCTCAATAACCGCGTGGACGCCATCGGTTATTGGGCAGTTTCGGTACGTTACGCTCGATAATTGCGTTATCCGGAACGATGCAAAGCCGCCAAAAATCGAGCAAAATTGGCGCTCTTCGTTGCGTTCCGTCCGATACGAGCACTTGTTGCCGGTTGCTTCGTCAGCTTGCATAAAATTGGTACGATCGAGGGGTACCGGCCTCGAAATTGTTCGGTAATCAATTTTGTCCGTGCTGGAGTCGGAACTGTATGGTGGGTTTGAAAATGAACTTGACCATGGATCTGCAAAGGAATTTTCGGAGTCGTCTCGACTCGTTACTTTATGTTTTGAACGGGAATTTTTTCTATTGCGCTTCTTGTAACATTTTGTACGTTCTAGCCGAAATTTTACCCCTAAAAAGTTTATTAAGGGGTACATCTTAAAGTAACTTTAAAAATGCCAAAAATTTAGCTTTAATTAAAAAAAATGAAAATCACTCTTTCATGATAGTCAGAGTAGTTTGATCCAAACTTAAATACAACGCACGGATTGACCAGCAGGATATTTGGATCGAACCACTCCGTTAATCACGAAGGAGATAGATTTCACAATTTCAGCATTCTGCCAGCGTCTTACAAATGTTGTCTTGGAATGCCTTCTCCCCATATTATGAGTACAAAATGAAATATGCGGATACCACCGAGACCACCCAAATGTAGTTTGAAAGGAAACGATAAAAAACAGTTACCTTTTATATTTGAATGGTACAGCATGTCACCCCGGCAGACTTTTTCATATCGAGCCATACATGTGTCGTAGTGAAAGAGGGAACTACAGGTTTCGCGCTTGCGGCCGGATAAGTGCCGATTTGAACACTTTGTGTATTCGCAGCGTTCTATTGACCAAGCCTGATCGAGCACTGAATTTCGTGGTCAAATATGGTCCAGTAGGAAATCAGTGCTTCAAATAGCTTATTGATCTACAACTGAATAAATAACCCTATGTCAAATAATTTTGGAAGCTTCTAGAATTTGAATTTAAAACACGTTTTAAAAAATAATTTAGTAATCAAAACCGGCCTCCCAGTCTCCCCAAAAAATGCGATTCACCAACCTGAAACTTTGTGTAGGTTAAAACATGCACAATTATTTTAAATGAAAAAAAACGATAAATATATTTTTTGTTGAATAGGCGGCCACTTTTTTGGGCACGCCAATTTTTGGGACATTCCAAGAGTCATTCTTCGTGCGTAACAAAGCCTAAAATATTACACACTCGTATTTTCATACTTATGCTTTTGGATGATTTTCGATCTTATTTTGTTTGTAAGGAACGTTATCAAAGTTTGAATACTATGTGTCCTAAATGTTTACTAAAATGTTTAGTCAAGACAGGCAGGTTTTCCGCAGGGTGGCAACAGAAAAGCTAGGTATACGAAACAGAATTATCTAGCTATTATGTTGCCACCCACGGAAAAAAGTGTGTCTTCACTGAACATTTTAATCAGGACACACGGTATATTTGAAGGCATTTTAAATACAAATCTACCCACTAATATTATTAATGTGTAGACATTCAATAGATGGGGACCACATTTCTGCGGTTTTATTTCGCGTTATCGCAAACGCAAAAACTGTGAACCTTTGGTAGCCGGCTATGTTTAATCACCATATTTTTTTTATATAATCTGTTAAACATTAAAAAAAAATCTGGTAATCGTGTGTGGTTTTGCTTTAAAAATATAATTTCTCAAATTGTATATTTTTTCCTCTCTTGGAATTCGGGGGGTCGCATCCATTAATAATAATTTTTATATTTTTCAATATAGCACAAAGGGGGTATCCCAATTGATGCCCTAAAACCCCGAAATTCATTTGCATGTTGCCATTCACCGGAAAAAGGGTTTCTCTTGCGATTAAACAATATTTATGCCCTGTGTAGATGAATGAGATGGGAATAAACCCTATTAAACATTTCAAAATAACCCCAATTCTTTACGGAACCTGATTGAAACCAGATAAAAATGTATTAACTAAGATTAATGTAATCACTCATTCAAAGACATGCGTGCAAAAGGCTCCGGTGTGACTCTGGGAAGGTTATGCTAATCATTTCAGATTAATCAAACAGATAAATAATCAAAATTTCACGAATATTTGGCATCATTTGGCACCGCTGCGCAAATGCGACTTTGCACATATGGGCAAAATATGATAATCCCATTTGTTATTCCCGACCCGTATGCCAACCCATTATTTAAACCCTTAATGAAATTACTTAGCCATCATATCTCATCAAATTAAATTTGGTTTATTATACACCCAGCTTCCAGCTTGAACGATTTCAACTGTGTTTATTATCTTGTTTTTAAAAGCAAATATATGTATGATATTTCGTGCCCGCGTCTGCGCGGAATTAGAAAATTGAAAAACTTAGTAGTGTATGTAGATTTGATGGTAATTCAATTGACTACGAAATTGCATCAGCTTTACTTGCAAACATCTGTAGCCACATTTATCTAATTTAGTTTTTTTTGGCATTTTTTTTTTGCCAAATTCATTCAATTTTTTTTCGGCTTAACTTTATTAAGACGAAAATTTTCAATTTAGCATTTTACTTGAAGAGAAATCTATCTAAAAATTATATTCACTAACGATTATTGTCAGTCAAGTATGTAGTACTGTCGATGTAGTGCAGTATAATAGCAATACCATGGTTAGTCTAGTGTAATAGTAAGACCAAGGTTAGTGTAGTACTACTACAACGCTTACCTTACTGCTGCTAATATACTACACTAAGTCGACACCACTACACATTCGGTTGACAATAACAGTTAACGGATATCCTTTTAAGATATATTATAATTATTGCTAAAGGAAAAGTAAATAAATTTGATCACTATTTCCGTGAAGTGATAATTTATGTTAACTTTTCTTCGATGTAATTTATACTCAGTTAAATCATTATTTTTAACATTCATATCTGCATATATTTCCACCAAATTTCAGCTTTTGTACAGAGAGATATTACGTATTTAAAATATCGATTTTATCGCTAAGAACGACATCCGTTACGATTTCGTACACCATCACCTAATGTTTACCAATAAATATTTCGTTAATTGAATGGGCGTTTCTAATGATAGCAAAATTTTAAATAGATTTATATAAAATTAAACGATTTTAGCACACACTGGTAGGTTCACATGAAGGGTTAACTAAATTTACTTTTCAAACCCGGTTGATTAAGAGTACACTAACCATATTAACTTTACAGTGCCCAGTTGCTTACATATTAGGTGCTCAAGCTTATCCGTTTTAGAATTTAAAGTTACGTTGAATGTTGGTTGGGGATATTTAGTTTAGTTTTCATCTTGAATTGTTTATTTATAAATTAATTGAGCAGGACCACCCTAGATATTATTTTAAGTACAAATATAACTTAAATAACCTTAGCAGTTAAAACAAATACTACGAGATGACAACATCCTCATTTGTAGTATAGTATTTAATAATTCCAGAGGAGGGGTTGGTTCCCGAATACCCCAGTGTATGCTAAAAAGTCTAAAATTATTCTTGACTATTTTAGTCTACAAATTCTCCAAAAAATCCACATAAAAAGACTTTTGGCCGATTACCGGCCTAATCAGTTATTAGAATACAAGTTAGCGAACAATATGTTTCAATACATGGTTGTATCTTGCGGCAGCGCGCACTTTGGACACTTCTGGTTTATCTCGCCAACATGTGGGAAAGCATCCGAGGTGTCATCCTGCAATCTTGTACGCATATAATGTAGAGCATAAGCAATTCAACCTATCATAATATATTTCTTCAAAGTCACTATCAAAAGAATATATTCGGTTGAGTTGTGCATATTCTAAGTTATACATGTACAAAGTCTCAGCCTGATACACCGTATGATTTCCAAGAAACTGGGAGTTGAAAATAATTGTTGAACATAAATTTGTAGCTCCAAAAAATCGATCTTCAACGTGTTGAACAGATTAGTGAGCAATGGACCACATTTATCCTGCTATCAAAAATTTATGACCCAGTATACGATTTTTTAATAAGGTTAGCGTCGATACTTTAATGTAACTCTTTATATATATTGGATTAAAAAATTACAAAACACATAAATTAATATGCTTTCCATTAAATTACAAAACACACCATCGCCTACCAAACACATTGCGGGGACCGTTTAACCCTATAGCTACTGGGCGATTCCTAAAGGAACATATCTGTTCAACATAAAATTATATGACTTAACCCGGTGAGCCAGAATGTGGTATTAATTGCCAACAATTAATGAAAGGAAGTTTTTACTATAAATGGAAATGGGACCCCACAGAGTTAGAAAAATACGTTTTTTTTGTACCAGTTTTTCGAGCCAGTCACGTGATATATTACTTTTTGTCATTATTTTTTTTTTAATTAATATATCACGTGACTGGCTCTAAAATATCAAATAAAAAATTGGCAGAGAGATTATGCCAAAAATTTGGGGTCTATTGAACATGTGGGTCTATTGAATAAGTCTGGCTTATTTCCGAGTAGCATTCGATAAAATGTTTCAGATTTTTCGCAAAGAGGGTGTACTTATTTTCTAAGAAAATGTATTCCGAAAAATAGTATATTCATGTTTAATTACCAGCCCGATTAAAAAAAGGTTCATGAAAATCAACTCCGAGTACTGTCAGAGACCGCACTGCTCATGATTTTTATAATTAGCACCTGGTTCTTACGCCGCTCGTGAAACCGAGAGTGTATTTAACGTGATCATGAACGAATTACACTCCGGTGACTGGACTAAAGGTGTACACTATTTTGCTGAATTCAACTCCTGTTAGGGAACCAAACGAACAAAATCTCTGAAACTTGAATTGCAGAGATTTTGTGGTAAAATTTTTTAATATTATCTCACCCCAAATTACCTTGAAGAGCTTTTTTTTTAAGGGTACACTTTCAAATAATTTTGAGAATACCCCAAAGTTATAGGAATTTGTACCCCTCCATTTAGGAGAACATTTAGCGAATTTGGTTTTTGAGGGTGGGGAGGGGGGCAGCGCACGGTCCTGTATAATCGTTATATACTGTAGTATTGCGTATGCAGAAAAAAGTTAGATTACCATGAAGTCAAGAATGTTTTTAAAGATTTATATTCAAATCGATTCAGATGAATAATCTTGAAGCACGGAATAAATAGAAATCTGACTTGCCCATGTTAAAGCTATTTGTTTTTTTAAATTTAATTTTGACTTGTAGAGGAATATAAGCAATAATACGAGTTTAAAAAATATTTTTACATAACATTCCGTGACTCATAAGCGTTGAAAACAGTTATGAATACAACAGAAGATCTAGCGTTGAAATAAACCGTTATGCATTCGAGATTTAACTCATTTAAAAGGCGTAACAGGTTTACCATGTTTATATATCTGAAGGGTTGAAAGTGTCGTATTATCGTAAACAAGTGAACATTAAATACAAAAATACTAACAGAAGTAATCGTGATTAAATAAGATTGATGTTCTCTGAAATATATGTTAAATAAATACAGCCCGCTTTATCTGGAACGGTTCTTCTGCTTACAAACGTCGCAAATCTCTCTCTTCGTGAAAAAATTGGTATCAGAAATTTGGATAATAAAATTTGTATTTGAAATGATGGCAGCACATACGATAATGCTATCACTGTTTTTTTGTGGCCGAATTCTATAGGCATATGCGTTAATACGATTGGCTCGTCTTGACCTGATGCCAAAACACGCTTATCTGATTGGCTTGTTCTTTCTGCAAAAATTTTACATATTTAACCCGATTTAATTTTAAATAACAATTGAGTTAGCCCGCTAATTTTTCACTCGCATAGTTTTATTGTATTTCAAGCAGACAGTATTTTAATGTATAATTTATCCAGCTGTTAAATAATGGGATTAGGCATGGTGTCCAGTGCTGGCTTGCATAACAGTGCAGAAATGATTTTTTTTTTTTTACATACCAAGATTTCATATCAAACCCTGTGATTCGCCCGAATCTAAATCTCTTCGAAAAACAAATCTATAATCCTAAACAAAAATCGTGCTCCAAAAATGTTTATATCATGCTTTTGGAGTGGCAACGCCCGTTGTTCCAACCACCCAGATGTCCCTCAGTGGCTGATAAACGCCGTCGTCGTCGAATGCCTAGCTAAAAAATTGTGGCATAATATATAAGGAGAAATGGGTGAATAGATAAGCAAGCGCAAACTAGATAATAGTTTTTGGCATGTCCTTTGTCTTAATTAAACTCAGGTTCACTTCACAAAATGCTTCAAAAACTAACACGGCATGTTCCCACAGTAATGTAAGAGTTTGGGCACTTACGCAGCAGTTGATGCAGAATTATCCTCAGTATCCATTGCTTCATTATCTTCTTCGTTTCAGTTCCATGTCTTCTTGATATTTTCTCTGCGAGTTGAAACCTTGTTTTCCCTTTCCACCAGTTCTTCCGTTTTATTTAAATTTTACTAGAAAGAGGAGAGTGAATCAATTGCGAGATTTAGGGTTGCTTGTGGGGGCGGTACAGTCGCTGGGGGGTCGCACCAACACGCTCGCTTTCTCCTCATCTTGCCCAGCAACATCTCTCTGTTTTCCTCAGCTGGCAGATGAATTTTTAATTGTCCATTTTTGGTTAACTATAAACATAAAGCTAATGTGTTTTGTTATAAATCATGCCGAGCATACTAGATATATATTTTTATAGCTTTTTATATATACTCCAGCACGTCAGACAACTAAACCTATCTAATCTTAGACAATAGAGCACTTGTTTCCAACATCCGCATTTAACATGCCTAAAGTTACAGGAAGGGTTACAAGTATTATACAAGGATGCATTTCGTATCCTATAGCATGAATCGCGTAGCTGTGCGTATGCCATTATTTGGACAGAATTATTTTTCATTTTATTCTCAGCTAATACTCTAAAAAACACTTTTTTTTTGACAGTCCAAGTACTTCATTTTTTTTGGACGGTTTTTTTGACTTTGAAACCTTTGTCTGGTTATATTTTAACAGCCCAATTAATTCACGTTATTCACACGTTTTAGTGAAGCTCACAGCCATACAAAATTTTCACTGCTCGTATAGTCTGGGTGGCCAAAAGGATTGATTTATAGTATTTAAAGTTGTTTCAGTGCATGAAGTCAAGTTTTAAAAAAGTGGATATTTTTTTCTTTTCGACAAATTTTCTATATCCCTATTTTTTGCGTTTAAAATTATAAGTCTATTTATATTATGAATTTCAAAAAAATAAATAATTAGTAGTATTCAAAATTATCATTATATCTATTTTTATCTACATGTACTGAGGAAAATGATTTTTATAAACAGAAAACGGTGTCATAAAATACTAAAATGATAACCGTGACATTGGAGCCAGGCGGGTGTACCAAATCGTAACGGTTTTGGTTCTGTACTAGAAAATCTACACATTTTCAAACGTTAATATCTCTTCTGTGCTGAAGTTAGGTGAACATAAATAAACCTGTGCAACTGCACTTAATCTATCGATGTCTGAATGTTCACCTGATTTTGAGATTGGTACGGAGAGATAATACGGTATAAAAATGTAGATATTTTTCGCCGAAAATAAGAACCGTTGTAATTCGGACTACACCCCAAAACTAGCATTGCAATTGTGTTGGATATTAGTTTAATAAATAGATTATAGATTTATTGTAGATTATAGATTAAAGAGGATTATTCGGAATCCTCAATGGAATAGGTTGGATATGGATACAAATTAGGGATATAGTAGCGAGAAAAGCGGTATTTATTTAAACTTTAACGGTACGAGTGTAGTCCTTTGTATCCCAGTTTACATGACTGGGATCTAAAGGGACCTTTGGGTCCCACTATAATTTTCTGTAAAAAGTTAACCTGCAGAGGTGAACTTCTAATTATTATATAATTTGAACTTAAAAAAAAATAATCCTTTTCATAATAATTTTAATATCTTACTACTATTTTTTTTTAAAGTGAAAGTGCAAAGGTGAATTTTATTATTATTTTATAATTTAAACTTAAAAAATTCGTACTTTTTTAAATTTATATTTTAAAAATAAATTGTAAAAACTTTTACCGGAAAGACAGCTGGCAATTACTGTAGCAAGATAGTAAAAGGATTTGAGGTGAGATTGGAGTTAGATTTTGATTTTAAAATTTTATTTTTGAAAGATGAAAATTTTAAAAATATGTTTTTTTAAGTACCAAAATTTTTTAAGTACCAAATTTTCTTTCTTAAAAAAAACAGATCTTTCTAGCTTCCATATTTTAAACGGAGATAGGGTACAAAGAATTGCGGACGTTTTTTTTTGTATTATATATATATATAGAAGAGAGTAATGGTTTGCCCCCCCCCCCCACTAAATTATTTAGCAGAAAAAAAGTTTTTTTGCAGAAAAAGTTACATTTGCAACCCAACAATAAACAATTTATCCGATAAAAATCAATCTGCGACCCACAGAACATTAATTAGCAGAATCAAGTTATAGTTGCCCCACCCAAGGATATTATTTGGGTAGATAGTATTTCGTCAAAAAAGTTTTTCGTCAAAAATATTTTTTGTCAAAAATATTTTTCGTCAAATATTTTTTTCGTCAAATTTTTCTCGTCAAAAATTTTCAAACCGCCGGTTCAAGAGATATACCAATGTAAGTTAGGGGTAGGCTTAGGGCAAGCCCGTG
>SCLE01413446.1:0-30311 GCA_004367955.1 Bathochordaeus stygius | reverse complement strand
TTTTTCATAGAAAACTCCTGATAATAGTCTATTAGAATTTTCTACTTTTAACTTGAGTTATTTTTCGGGGGGATTACACAATGAAAGGTGAGATTGCACACGTCTAATCTTCATTTCAATTCAAAAAGAAAAGCCCGAACTTTCTCTTGAAAATTCGGGCTTTTTTATATCAGTCCTGGCTGAAAATAGCCTATTCGTTCAGTACTATCATTAGCTTTTCTGCTGACCATATTCCCGGCGAAATTCACCGGGTCTAATATCAAACTGTTTCTTAAAAGCTTGGCTAAAGGCTGCTTCAGACTGATAACTGATCTGTTGTGCAATACGCGAAATAGACATTGTTGTTTCTATTAGTAATCGACTAGCCATTTGAAGCCTAACAAAAATAATGTACTTCATCGGTGTCATTTCGACTAACTCTGTAAACAGATTAGAAAATGATGACCTCGACATAGTGGCTAATCGGCCTAGTTTTTCTACTGTCCATTCTTCGGTAGGATTGGCATGAATGGCAGACATCACCTTATCGATTCTAGGATCTGCAAAAGCTGATAAAAAAGGTAACTTATCACTTGATGATGCAATCGTCGCCCGAATGACCTGAATTAACATGACCTCCGACAGACGATTAATAATGGCATGGCTTCCAGGTGCATTGCTCAATGCTTCATGACTGATAAAACTCAACGCACTCTCAAGCCACTGTGTGTTATGGCTATTATCTCCTGAAACATATAATAGTTTAGGTAAATTATCTAATAGTGGGTGCATTCCTAACTCATCGAAACCAAATTCCCCACACACCAAACAACACGCAGCGCCGTCCCCCCCATAGACTAATGGCCCTTCACCAGAATAACTGGCTTCAGCCAACACTTCACTGACAGCTTTAGCAGGTGTGCTGGCTGAATCAGTTAGCCTATGTGAGGCACCATAAGGAATAACAACTAAATCGCCGTTGGATAGGAATATTCCCTCCTCTTCTCCTTCAAGCTGAAGGTAGCATTGGCCGCGTGTCACGATATGAAACCGGGCTACATTATCCTGTGCTGGGACAGTCATTCCCCATGGTGCTGTCAGCTCAGTACGATAATAAAAGGTACTTGATAATTTGAGTGTATTGAGAATTCTTGTCAGTGCATCCATCAGATACCTCCCATTGCTATAATTCTATATATCTAAATATTGATACGATTTAGTATTAAATATGGCTTTTTGATTATTTAATATATCAATTTTATTTGTAACTATAGTACACAAGAAAGCTCACGTTTTCTTTATTTAACGCATTATTAATAGAATTGGAGTATGACAATGGATATAAAACAATTTTTTATTGGCCTTTTAGCCTTATTCGCATTCACGACACAAGCCTATGCAGATACACATGCTAACAGTGTACCTGCTGTCCAAGGTTATGATGTTGTCTCTTACCAAACAGGTAAACGGCCAATTAAAGGTAATGGCCACTTCACGGCTCATCATGAGGGCGCCGTTTATATTTTTGCAAATCAAGCTAATCTGGAGACCTTCAATAGTGATCCTGAAAAATATGCCCCTGCATATGGCGGATTTTGCGCCTATGGGGTTTCAGTTGGCAAAAAATTTATTGGCGACCCAGAAGTATGGCGTGTGATTGATGGCACACTCTATTTAAACTTAGATGCCAATATCCAAGATGAATGGTTTAAGGATGTACCTGGGAGAATTAAAGCTGCAGATGACGCCTGGGAAAACATCAAAAATACGCCTGCAAGTGCATTGTAAATCGCTTATTTGCCTCTGTGATTTACAGTTGTATAAGGGCTAGATGGAAACGTCTGGCCCTTATTTTTATTTGCCTTTCCAGATATAAATATACGTTTCATTACGCTCAACCTGTTTATATTAAAACGCGACGATGTAAAATGGCTTTATGTTAAACATCATCTGGATTTTCTTTTTTGTCACTGCTTTTGTAGTCGCACTGATTAAGCTATTTGCTTTTGGTGATACTCAGATATTCGGGCAGTTAATGACAGCTATGTTTAGCTTGTCAAAAACAGCGTTTGAGATCGCCCTTGGCTTAACCGGCGTACTGGCCCTATGGCTTGGCATTATGAAGATTGGTGAGCGCAGTGGCTTTATCCGTGTGTTAACCACTTGGCTTAGCCCTTTATTTGTTCGTTTAATGCCGGAAGTACCTAAGAACCATCCTGCTTTAGGGGCAATGGTGATGAATATGTCCGCCAATGCCTTAGGCTTAGATAATGCTGCTACACCTTTGGGGATTAAGGCGATGCAGGAGTTACAAAAGCTTAACCCTTTTAAAGATACGGCTAGTAATGCTCAAATTTTATTTTTGGTCATTAACACTTCAGCTGTCACCTTATTTCCAGTGACCATTTTTACTTATCGTGCTCAAATGGGTGCAGCGAATCCGACTGATGTGTTTATTCCTATTTTGATTGCGACTTATGCTTCAACATTAATTGGTTTACTGACGGTTGCTGCAGTTCAGAAAATCAATTTGTTTGATAAAGTGATTTTGGCCTATTTAGGTGGATTTTCTGCCATAGTGCTTGGGCTGTTAAGTTATTTCGCTAGCCTTTCTCAGACTGTGATGCTGGAGCAATCTGCCTTAATCAGTAATGTTGTTTTATTTTCATTAGTCATGCTCTTTATTTCTGGTGCTGTTATTCAAAAGGTGAATGCTTACGAGGCGTTTATTGAAGGCGCTAAAGAAGGCTTTGAAACAGCGATTACGATAATCCCTTATTTAGTCGCTATGTTAGTGGCCATTGGGGTGTTTCGAGCCAGTGGCGCCTTAGATTTGATAGCAGATGGCTTACGAGGCGTTATTTTATCGTTCGGCTTTGATGATCGTTTTATCGATGCCCTGCCTACCGCATTAATGAAACCCTTTAGTGGCAGCGGCGCTCGCGCCATGATGATCGATACCATGCAAGTCCATGGCGCGGATTCTTTTGCAGGACGTTTGTCTTCTATTGTTCAAGGTAGTACTGAAACGACGTTTTATGTCTTAGCGGTGTATTTCGGCTCAGTTGGCATTAAGAAAATTCGCCATGCAGCTGCCTGTGGTTTGGCTGCTGATTTTGCCGGTATTACCGCTGCTATAGCAGTGGCTTATTGGTTCTTCGCTTAAGTCATGACAACGGGCTATTCATCAATCTGTGATGCTTTGTCTGAGCAAGGGTACCTTGTTTTAGCTGATTTTATTGATGCTGATTTAACGCAGCTATTGTATCAACATGTCACAGGATTACCTGAAGCGGTTTTTAATACAGCTAAAGTCGGACGGCACCAATCTATACAACAACTTGAAACAGTGCGTAATGATAGGACAGTGTGGTTGTCTAAAACGCATCCCATCGAGCAAGCCTATCTGGATGCCATGGATACACTTAAAATGCAGTTAAATCGGCAACTCTTCCTCGGCCTGCGTGATTTTGAAGCGCATTTTGCCCATTACCCACCCGGCCATTTTTATCAGCGTCACGTCGATGCTTTTCATGGTCAGTCTAATCGCGTCGTTTCAAGCGTATTTTATTTAAACCCTGACTGGTCTGAACAAGATGACGGACAATTGGTCTTATATGATGCCGATAGTAATAAACCATTACAAATGGTAAACCCCTGCTTTGCTAGCTTGGTGTTATTTTTAAGCGAACAATTTCCACATGAAGTGCTGCCGGCAAAGCGTGATCGCTATAGCATCGCTGGCTGGTTTCGAACTGATGCCATTTTATAAGGTTGAATCATGTCATTTGAATTATTGCAGTTAGGTCATCCTCATCTAAGGTTACTAGCCAAGCCCATCGACGATGTTCGTGACCCTACTATTCAAACCTTTATCGATGACTTATTGTTGTTTGTCGAAGAAGTCGGCGGAATGGGTATCGCTGCACCGCAAGTAGATGTGTCGCTGCAACTTTTTATTATGGCTTCCAAACCTAACGCGCGTTATCCCACCGCACCTGTTATGCCACAAACTGTGGTGATTAACCCTGAGATTATTACCCGTGGCAGTGAGCAAGAAAAAGGCTGGGAAGGCTGTTTAAGTGTGCCAAGTATCCGCGGTTTGGTACCACGGGCAACACATATTAAAGTCCGTTATTTAACACGCGATGGTCAAACAGTGGAAACGGACTATGACGGTTTTATTGCCCGCATTTTTCAACATGAGCTTGATCATTTACATGGAAAATTATTTACCGATCGTGTGGAAGATAATTTGGATCTAATGGCAGAACAAGAATGGCAGCAAATGCTTGCGATTCAAGCTGATGGCTGACCAAACATTTCGCCCACTCTTAAAGACAAGGCTGCTGAACGCTCAGGTGAACGCAAGGCTGTCATAATCGGCTCTCGACAACCCGGTAGATACATGGCATCTGCTAGTACTTGGCTAAAGCCTGGGTAACCGGCGCTGTTTTCTGCTAAGCGTTCCACAAATAATTGGCATAACTTAGCTTGTCCGATAATCCGCCATACACGACCTGATATCGTCGCTAGTAGCTCAATGTCATGGCTGACAGGATGATTCAGCACCTGCTCAACCATATTATCGACTAAGCCTATTGCTGGACTATTTGAAACTGCTCGCAAGCAAGCTGCAACGAGTCCCGTCTCAATTTTTTCCGCTGCCAATAAGTCATTTAACTTGACCTCAAATTGCTCGACCAGGGCAACTGTGGGTTCTGAATGTTCTAAAAACGTGCAAAAGCAAGTAAATGGTTCTGGTGGTATATCATTTAAGTGATTCGCCACTGTAGCAATAGTCTGCTTATCCGATAAGCGCGTTGCGACATCTGCCACGCCTTGCATGGCTAAGCCTTGCCATTCTTCTGCCGGTGTTTGTCCCGTAAAGTAAGCCAAAGCGGGTTCATAATATTGAGAGGCTTTCATGGCTAAACTATCGCTCGCTTGAGCATTAAAAGCAGCCATCTTATCCTCACGCGGTTTGAAGGTGTATGGGCTATCTTTTAATGCGCCTTCAATTTGGTCACCTTCATTAGCCGCCAGCATGCACTCACCAACGCGATCGAGCAACATCACTAGAAATTCATCACGGGCTGCTTGAATCAATAAGCCTTGTTCATCTAATGGGAATTTGAGAAACCAAATATAGTGCTTTTCGGCTAAATCTGGATTCCAAAATAACACGGCGAAATGCGCTGTTTTTTGCAGCGGGTAAGGATAAGCTTGATCCGTTTGTTCAATACTCGCAAAATCTTCATTACTGATTTTAACGACTCGACGCGCCATATCAAAAACACGGTAGCGGGCACCGCTGTGCTGCAAAAATTCACTTAAGGTCGTGATCTGGGGTTTTGCCATAAGGTATTAACTACGATATTCGGCGTTGATTTTGACGTAATCATAGGAAAAGTCACAGGTCCAAACCGTATCATCCGCTTGGCCCCGTTCTAGTCTGACTTTAATCGTAATTTCACTCTTATCCATCACCGATTGTCCTAGTGCTTCTGTATAGTCTGATGCAGGCTGACCAGCTTTGATAATACAAATATCATCTAAATAAATTGTCACCTTACTTAAATCAAAGTCTTGCAGGCCACTGCGCCCAACGGCAGCAAGAATACGCCCCCAGTTCGGATCAGATGCAAACAAGGCTGTTTTGACCAGTGGAGAATGGGCAATGGTATACGCCACCTGTCGACATTCTGCTGTGTTTTGTCCTTGTTCAACCGTGACTTCAACAAACTTGGTTGCCCCTTCACCATCACGAATAATAGCGTGGGCCAGTTGTTGACTGATTTCAGCAATAGCCTGATATAAGGTTTGGGCTGATGTCGAATCAAATGCCGTTATCTCATCATTATCTGCCTTAGCGGTTGCGATCAACACACAAGCATCATTGGTCGACGTATCGCCGTCCACGGTAATACGGTTGAATGATTGTTCAACAGCTTGCTTAAGCATTTCATCTAAAACTGGCTGAGAGACATTGGCATCGGTTGTGATATAGCCCAACATAGTTGCCATATCGGGTCTAATCATCCCTGAGCCTTTTGACATACCCGTAATCGTGACTTGTTTGCCATCAATCATGAGTTGTCTTGATACCGCCTTAGCTATGGTATCCGTTGTCATAATGCCATGGGCAGCATCAAACCAATTATCTACATTTAAATCTGAAACAAGTTCAGGCAGTGCCGCTTGGATTCTCTCGATCGGCAATGGCTGGCCAATTACACCGGTAGAAAAAGGCAGGACACTTTCCGCTTTACCCTTGACCTGTTGTGCTAATGATTTGCAACACTGTACTGCTGCCTGATCACCTTGTTGTCCGGTACCGGCATTCGCATTGCCTGAATTAATTAAGCAATAACGTGGCGCTGTTTTTTGTTGGTGTTGTTTCGCTATGGTGACTGGTGCAGCACAAAAGGCATTCTGGGTGTAGACCGCTGCCACACGACTGCCTTTTGCTATTTCTATTAAAACCAAATCGGTTTGACCATTGGCTTTAATCCCAGCACTGGCTGTCGCTAACCGTATACCGTCAACAGCCAATAATTGTTCTGCTTGGATTGCTGGCAAATTCACTGCCATTAAGACAATGCTCCACAACATTGTTTGTATTTTTTGCCCGAACCACATGGGCAAGGCTCATTCCGTCCCACTTTCTTGCCATCGCGCGTGATCGGTTTCGCTTGTTGCTCTATATCTGGGTTAGTTTGCTCTGTCTCCCCCGTCATGCCATCAACTTGATCATGCTGCATTTCCATATCCCCGCCTGACTGGCGGCGTTGTTCTTCAATGGCTTCAACATCTTCTTGAGCACGTAACTCAACTCTTGAGATAAGTGAAACCACATCATGCTTAATACGCTCGAGCATGGTAGTGAACATTTCAAAAGCTTCACGCTTGTATTCTTGTTTTGGATCCTTTTGGGCATAACTACGTAAATTGATGCCTTGGCGTAAGTAATCCATTTGCGCCAAATGTTCTTTCCACTGCGAATCTAATGTTTGTAAAGTGATTGCTTTTTCAAAATGGCGCATCACATCTGGGCCGGTTAATGCTTCTTTGCCATCAGATTGACTTTGGACTTCAGTAATGATTTTTTCACGTAACGGTTCTTCGTGTAATTCATCATCATCTTGTAACCATTGGGCGACATCGACCTCTAGGCCAAACTCATCACGTAGCGCTAGGTTGAGGCCTTCTAACTCCCATTGCTCATCTATACTGTTCGGAGCAATGTATTGATCAATAACACCGTTTACAACCGTTTCTCGCATTGATGTAATGGTGGTTGACACATCTTCTGTGGCCATCAATTCATTACGCTGCTCGTAAACGACTTTTCGTTGGTCATTCGCCACATCGTCATATTCTAAAACTTGCTTACGAATATCGAAGTTATGCCCTTCCACTTTTTTCTGGGCATTTTCAATGGCACGTGACACCCATGGGTGTTCGATGGCTTCGCCTTCTTCCATACCCAATTTTTGCATCAGGCCTGACATTTTTTCTGATGCAAATATTCGCATCAAATTATCTTCCAGCGAGAGATAAAAACGGCTCGAACCAGCATCACCTTGACGTCCAGAACGACCACGTAGTTGATTATCAACACGACGTGATTCATGACGTTCAGAACCAATGATATGTAAGCCACCAGAAGTTAACACTTGATCATGGCGCTGCTGCCATGCCTGTTCAACAGCTGATTTATCTGCTTCACTGGCTTCTTCGCCCAGTTCTGCTAATTCGGCTTCTAAACTTCCGCCTAGTACAATATCAGTACCACGTCCGGCCATATTAGTCGCAATCGTAACGGCACCTGGGCGGCCCGCTTGAGCAATAATAAAAGCCTCTTTCTCATGAAATTTTGCATTGAGTACTTCATGTGCAATCCCGGCTTTTTTCAACAAGCCATGTAAGTATTCGGAGCTCTCGATCGACGAAGTACCCACTAATACTGGCTGTTGCTTTTCAGTGCACTCTTTAATCGCTTCAGCGATTGCTTGGTATTTTTCTTGTGTCGTTAAATAGATTTGATCTGCTGAATCAATCCGTTGCATTTCGCGGTGGGTTGGAATAACGATAACTTCAAGGCCATAGATTGACTGTAATTCAAAGGCTTCCGTATCAGCTGTACCCGTCATACCTGATAATTTATCGTACAAGCGGAAAAAGTTTTGGAATGTAATCGATGCCAGTGTCTGATTTTCATTCTGAATTTTGACGTTTTCTTTGGCTTCTACTGCTTGATGCAACCCTTCTGACCAACGACGGCCAGGCATTGTACGCCCTGTAAACTCATCGACGATAACAATTTCATTATCTTGCACAATGTAATCAACATCGCGTTGGAATAAAACATGAGCTCGTAAAGCGGCAGAGACATGGTGCATTAGGCCAATATTAGCGGCATCATAAAGGCTGGCATCGGCATCGAGAATGCCAGCGTCTGTTAATAAACCTTCGATCTTTTCATGGCCATCTTCAGTAAAATGAATTTGCTTGGCTTTTTCATCGACAGTGTAATCACCTGGCGTTTCAATTTCTTCACCCTCACCTATCTGTTGCTCTAGGCTTGGAATGAGTTTATTGATACTTTGATATAGTTCAGAACTGTCTTCGGCTGGGCCAGAAATAATCAGCGGTGTACGAGCTTCATCAATTAAAATTGAGTCAACCTCATCGATAACAGCAAAGTGTAAATTTCGCTGTACTTTTTCCTCAATACTAAACACCATATTATCGCGTAAATAATCGAAACCAAATTCGTTGTTGGTTCCGTACGTGATATCTGAGTTGTAGGCTTTGCGGCGATCGTCTGGTGATAAGCCCCCTATGATGACACCTGTTGTCAAACCTAAGAAACTATAGAGCTGGCTCATCCAAGCCGAGTCACGCTGTGCTAAGTAGTCATTGACCGTAACAACGTGCACACCTTCGCCTTCAAGTGCATTCAAGTACACGGCTAAAGTTGCGACGAGGGTTTTACCTTCACCGGTACGCATTTCAGCGATTTTGCCATCATTCAAGACATAACCACCGATCATTTGGACATCAAAGTGGCGCATATTCAAAACGCGCTTACCGGCTTCTCTTACGACTGAAAACGCTTCCGGTAAAATATCGTCGAGGGTTTGGCCATCAGCTAATTGTTGGCGAAATTCGGCTGTTTTAGCCTGTAATTCAGCATCGCTGAGTTTTTCGATAGTCGGTTCAAAGTCGTTAATTTTTTTAACCACTTTTCGGAGTTTTTTAAGAACACGATCATTTCGACTGCCGAAGACTTTACCGAAAAACTTACTTACCATACCGTTTTACTACCTTGTGCTAAGCCGAAATCACTATCGGGAATAGAGTTGATGTTTAAACGCGCAATTATAGCGCGTAGACCTTGTGAGGTCTAAGGTGAGTTTAATATGGTGACGGTGATATAAGAATACAAGGTCTAACGTTTAATAAAGTTAGCAGGATTAACTGTTTTACCATCTCGTAAAATTTCGAAGTGAACATGTGGGCCGGTCGAACGACCTGTTGACCCCATTAATGCAATGGCTTGGCCTTTTTTGATTCTATCACCCAATTTAACAACCAATTTTTTATTGTGAGCATAACGTGTTTGATAGCCGTTACCATGATCTATTTCAATCATTTCACCATAACCACCACGAGAGCCCTGCCAACTGACAATGCCATCTGCCACAGAGACAACTTCGCTGCCCGCTTTTCCAGCGAAATCTAAACCATGATGAAACACTTTACGGCCCGTGAAAGGGTCTGCTCGATAACCATAGTACGATGATACCCAGCCCTTTTTGATCGGTCTGCCCGTTGGAATAGCTGATTTAATATTATCTTCAGTAATCAAATAGTCTTGCAATTGCTCTAGCCCTGCCGCCTGTGTATCAAAACTGTCTTCAATCTGCGAAAAGAATGCGTCAAATTCTTTCTGTGTTAATAGTTTGGCGGGCCGTGATAGGCCACCTTGCCCCATAGGCTTATTTAAACCTTCAGCTTCAATATCTAATCCGCTTAATTCTGCTAATTTATCGCTTAAGGCTTTTAAACGAAACGCTTCAGCTTGCAATGACCCTAGACGCTTAGCGTAGTAATCTTGTACTTGTTCTTCCTGACTATCAACTGTCTGTTCTTGTTGCATCTCATGCGTTTTCTCAACCACTAATAATGCTGGCTTTTTAGGGGTATCAGAAAATAGTTGGTATGCTGTATAGGAAAGAGAAAGCAGGACAATTAATGCTGAGGCTATCGCGATGCGTAACATCATTGGTGATAAGTGCCAATGTCGGTGTGTCGTATTATTCGGCGAAATAATGATAACCTGCATACTTACATTTACCCTTTTCGATTAAACGTTATGGCCAAAGAACCTACACATATTAATGACGTTTGTCATAAGCATCCGACGTTAAAAAAAATAACGCAGCATGCTCAGTTACTTGAGCGGTTAAACCATGCTTTCCAACAAAGTCTACCTGCGCAATTTTCAGCTCACTGTAAGCTGGCTAACATCAGTGGTACAACCTTGATTATTCACACAAATAACGCTGCTTACAGCAGTTTAATCCGCTTCCAAGCTCCTGAGTTATGCAAAAAACTGTCACAAGATTTATCGTTGGATATTAACACTATTGAGGTCAAGGTTAGGCCTAACCAACCACTTTTTGAGAACCAGTCCTCAAATTCTATCGCTTTACCTGCATCCGCTTCAACTGCTTTAAAACAGACTGCAGACACGATAGAAGATGGGCCTTTAAAAGCGGCACTTGAGCGCTTGGCTCTACGTAAAGGCTCTTAGCTTATGATCGATGCTGCTGGTCGACTAAAGACGATCGGCGCGGTTTCATCATCTTCAAATGTCACCAATTCCCAAGCATCTTCTTGAACCAATAATTTGCGTAACAGCATATTATTAACTTCATGGCCTGATTTGTGGCCACTGAAAGCACCAATCAAACTGTGCCCTAGTAAGTACAAGTCACCAATTGCATCCAGCACTTTGTGACGTACAAACTCATCTTCATAGCGTAAGCCATCTTCATTCACGACACGGTAATCATCCACCACGATGGCATTATCCATACTGCCACCGAGTGCTAAATTGTTTTCGCGTAATTTTTCGATATCTTTCATAAACCCAAAAGTACGGGCGCGGCTAACCTCACGAACAAAAGACGTTGAGGAGAAATCGACTTCTACTTCTTGTGGTCGGCCGGTAAATACTGGGTGTTGGAAATCTATCGTAAAACTCACTTTGAAACCTTCAAAGGGTTCAAATTTAGCCCACTTATCACCATCTTCTAAGATAACGGGCTTTTTAATGCGAATAAATTGCTTCGCTGCGGCCTGTTCTTCAATGCCTGCAGATTGAACTAGGAAGACAAAAGGACCTGCACTACCGTCCATAATAGGCACTTCGGCAGCATTCAAATCAATGTAGGCATTATCAATACCAAGCCCAGCAAATGCAGATAGCAAATGTTCGACCGTTGAGACTTTTTCACCATTTTCAACCAAGGTCGTTGACAGTGCTGTTTCCCCAACATTACAGGCTTTGGCACTGATTTCAACAACCGGATCCAAGTCGACACGTCTGAAGATAATACCCGTATTAGGTGCAGCAGGGCGTAGGGTCAAATAAACAGTGTCGCCACTGTGTAAACCGACACCGGTCGCACGAATCACATTTTTCAATGTCCGTTGCTTTATCACGCTGCAAACCTCCCAAAACCCAATTTGACCCGAGATTGTAACATAACTGTCATGTTTGCCACCTACTGATACTTACGCTACCGCTAATCTGCTTGACGACGTAGGAACGCAGGAATATCCAGATAATCCATATTGATATCACCATTAGCCACTTGCTTTTGATGCTCTGCCTCTTCTTTACGTAAGACAGTCGGTTTATCGTAATCAATATCCACTGGCTTTTTCACGATTTCCATTTGTGGTGCTTCAATTTCTGTCGGTAAATCAACTTGTGCTGCTTGTTCTGCACCTAGGCCTGTTGCGACAACAGTGACTCGAAGTTCTTCAGTCATATCAGGGTCAATAACCGTTCCGACAACCACGGTTGCATTATCAGAGGCAAATTCTTTGACAGTATTACCCACATCTTCAAACTCGCCAATGGTCATATCAAGACCGGCTGTGATGTTGACTAGCACACCACGTGCACCTGCTAAGTCGACATCTTCTAATAATGGACTTGAAACAGCATGCTCAGCCGCTTCGATAGCACGGTTAGAGCCCGCAGCTTGACCTGTACCCATCATCGCCATGCCCATTTCAGACATTACTGTTCTAACGTCCGCGAAATCCACGTTGATCATACCTTCACGTGTGATCAATTCAGCAATACCTTGAACAGCACCTAGTAATACATCGTTTGCTGCTTTAAACGCATTGAGTAAACTCATTTCTTTACCCAATACGGCTAACAGTTTTTCATTTGGAATCGTAATTAAAGAATCGACATGTTGACTTAATTCGTCTAAACCCGAGTTCGCTACATTGAGACGTTTGCCACCTTCGAATGGGAAAGGCTTAGTTACAACAGCGACTGTCAAAATGCCCATTTCTTTAGCGACTTGCGCAACGATAGGCGCTGCACCTGTACCGGTACCACCACCCATACCCGCTGTGATGAAAATCATATCCGCACCTGAAATCACTTCGATGATGCGTTCCCTATCTTCTAATGCTGCTTGACGACCAATATCAGGGTTTGCACCAGCACCCAAACCTTTTGTGATATCTGTCCCTAATTGCAATTGCGTTGTCGCTGAGCTGTTACGTAATGCCTGAGCATCTGTGTTAGCACAAATGAAGTCAACACCTTCAATTTGGTTTGACACCATATGTTCTAAGGCATTACCGCCTCCGCCACCGACGCCGATCACTTTGATGACCGCATTTTGTGTATATGTATCAATCAGTTCAAATGTCATTTTTCTCTCCCCAGAGTTAAATATGTAATAATTTTTTTCGCTTAAATTGTTTAAAAATTGCCCTGAAACCAGCTTTTCATTCGTGCCAACATATCCCTAAAGCCACTTCCTGATTTAGCTTCTGTTTTTCCTGTTGTTTCGCTTTGATTACCAAATAATAAGAGTCCCACGCCTGTTGCATGTATTGGGTTTCTTACTGCCTCAACCAAACCGCCGACATGTTCCGGTAAGCCCAAACGAACTGGTAAATGAAAGACCTCTTCGGCCAATTCAATCACCCCTTCCATTTTTGAACTTCCCCCTGTCAGCACGACACCGGCCGCTAAGAGCTCTTCAAACCCGCTGCGACGTAATTCGGCTTGTACTAAAACTAATAATTCTTCATACCGTGGTTCAACCACTTCTGCCAATGTTTGGCGTGCCAATTGGCGTGGTGGACGATCTCCTACGCTTGGCACTTCAATGGTTTCATCTTCTCGTGCTAATTGGGTCAATGCACAGGCATATTTCATTTTGATTTCTTCGGCATATTGCGTCGGCGTTCTGAGTGCAACGGCAATATCATTGGTGACTTGATCACCTGCAATTGGAATCACGGCTGTGTGACGAATAGCACCATCAACATAAACAGCTATATCTGTTGTACCACCACCGATATCAACGAGACACACCCCTAATTCTTTTTCATCTTGTTCTAAGACGGAATAACTAGAAGCCATTTGCTCGAGAATGATGCCATCAACAGACAAACCACAGCGTTCAATACATTTACTAATGTTTTGTGCCGCACTTACAGCGCCAGTAATCAAGTGAACTTTGGCTTCTAAACGTACACCCGACATACCAATTGGTTCACGAATGCCTTCTTGATTATCAATAATGTATTCTTGTGGCATCACATGTAGGAGCTGTTGGTCACCAGGAAAATGGACCGCTTTAGCTGCATCCAATACCCGCTCAACATCGCCTTGGGTCACTTCTTTGTCTCTGATGGCAACGGTGCCATGTGAATTCAAACTCCGAATATGGCTGCCAGCAATGCCGGCATAGACAGAGTGGATTTGGCAGCCAGCCATTAATTCTGCTTCTTCAACAGCACGTTGAATCGATTGCACAGTCGATTCGATATTAACGACAACTCCTTTTTTCATGCCGCGAGCAGGGTGTGTACCTATGCCAATGATCTCAAGTGTATTATCACTTGGGCCTGCATCTAATATTGGTGCAGCAACAATCGCCACTACCTTAGAGGTGCCAATATCTAGACCTACAATCAAATCTTTATCACTTTTTTTTGTCATCATACTGTTCCGTTAAAATCAGGCTTTTGCCCTGGTTTCCAAATCACTGACAAACCGTTTGGATATCTCATATCCATTGCATTAATCTGTGGTTGATAACGCTGTAACCCATCCTGATAAACACGTAAAAACCGTTCGAATCGCTGTTGGCTTTCTGCCCGACCCAATACGACTTTGACGCCGTTGTTTAATATCACATTCCAAGCACGCCGCTTATCCATAATGAGTTCTTTGATCTCGAGGTCATGGCGTTGTAATTGTTCGTTCATACTCAAATAACGTTTTGTCATTAATAATTGGCTGTCTTTAGGTCCCGTCAAGACGGCTAAAGTGTCAGGGAAAGGCTTTTTCGATTCAGGGAAGTGTTCGCCTTCGTCATTCACATAAGCCGTTTTCTTCCAACGTGCAACGGGGACTTGTTCTTTAACAACCAGATGTAAGCTATCAGGCCAAACACGTTGAACGCGCACTTGCTTAATCCAGGCTAGCGCTTCACCTGCTTCACTGATTTTGTCGACATCAATACTTAAGAAACTGCCACGCGTATGCGGTTTGACAGCATCCACTAATACAGTTTTCTCGACATGATTGAATTCACCTTCGACGGTGACATGTAAGATCGGCAAAATGTGACTTTGGCGTGCATATAAAATGCTGGCTACTACAGCAACAAAGGCAAAAACCACCAACCCTTGGCGTGCGATGTAATGCCATGCAATCACTTTCTTTTCTTTACGAACTGGTTTGCGGGTGGCGCCACGTTTGACTTGTCTTGCCATTATTTTGCCTCCTCATTGATGCTCGTTTTAAGAATATCTATTGTTAATCGTTCGAAATCTAAGCCTGCATGTTTAGCGGCCATTGGTACTAAACTATGATCGGTCATGCCTGGAATGCTGTTCGCTTCAAGTAAATAAAACTGGCCATCATGATCCTGCATCAAATCGATTCTGCCCCAGCCTTGCATTCTTAATGCTTTAAATGCAGCCATAGCAATGTTTTGACATTCGGCTTCAGCGTGTTCACTTAGACCAGCTGGACAGATATATTCTGTCGTGTTCGCTTCATATTTAGCATCAAAATCGTAGAAATCATTAGGGGTTTTAAGTTTGATAACGGGTAAAGCCTGCCCAGCCAATATTCCAACGGTATACTCATCACCATCAATCCAGCGTTCAGCAATAACTTCTTGGTCATAAACCAGCGCGTCGTTAATGGCCTTTGGTAGTGCTATCGATTGCGTGACTTTCGTCATACCAATACTTGAGCCTTCATTCACAGGCTTCACAAATAGCGGTAAACCTAGTTCGTCAATGACACTTTCCGGATCTGTTTCACTGTCGACATGTACGAAACTTGCTGTAGGTAAGCCTGCTTGCTGCCAGATATCTTTGCTCAAGGCTTTATTCATCGATAACACTGCACCCGTGATATCTGAGCCTGTATATGGGATTGCAAGGCTTTCTAACACACCTTGTATTTGGCCATCTTCACCACCGCGACCATGTAACATTATGATGGCGCGATCAAATTGACCTGTCGCTAGTTGCTCTGCCACATCTTGTGCAACATCAACCTTATGCGCATCAACACCCTGCTTTAATAATGCTGTTAAAACGGCCTCACCACTCTGAAGCGAAATAATCCGTTCTGCAGACTGTCCACCCATAAGGACAGCCACTTTGCCAAAGTCAGTCTTCAACATCGGGCGACCTCCCCGACAATATGGACTTCAGTCTGCAAATTTACGCCATGCGCTTGGGCCACTTTTTGTTGCACTAATAAAATGAGTGACTCAATATCCGCTGCAGTAGCATCACCGGTATTCACAATGAAATTGGCATGTTTTTCTGAAACAGCTGCGCCACCAACACTCAAGCCTTTCAACCCTAATATTTCGATTAAACGACCAGCAAAATCATCGGCCGGATTTCTAAACACGGAACCGGCACACGGCTGATTAGTGGGTTGTGTTTCATTGCGTCGTTTTAATAGTGATTTAATCTCGGTAGTTTCATGGGCTTGATCACCTTGCTCAAAATCGACTTTGCCAGCAATAAACCATTCGTCTTTTGGTCCAATCACTTGGCGATAGCTCACTTCAAAATCATCTGGCGTTCTCACATGAAACTGGCCTTGGCGATCAACGGTAGTGACCTGTGAGATCAATGACCACGTTTCAGTACCGTGTGCCCCTGCATTCATCGCCAATGCACCGCCGAATGTACCGGGGATACCTGCAAAGAATGCCCCGCCACTTAAGCTGGCTTTGGCCGCTTGTTTCGCCAATTTACTGCAATAAACACCTACTTCAGCTTCGATTGAATCTTCGTTAACGATGAAGTCTTGAAGAATACCTGCCGTTGAAATCACCGTACCTGGGAAGCCACCATCTCTGACGAGTAAGTTACTGCCAAGCCCTAACCACAAAACGGGTTCTGCTGCTGGTAATTGACTTAAGAATTGTCCTAAATCTGCTTTATCGCTTGGTTTATAAAACTGGCGAGCATTGCCGCCAACACGCCATGAGGTATGTTTAGCCAATGATTCGTTGATACGTAATTCGCCGCGGCAGTTTAAAAAGTCAGTCATAGTTTCTGACCTCCAAACTTTTGGGCAATATCTTGTGCCGTCGCACCAATATCACCTGCACCCATCGTCATTAAAATATCGCCGTCCAACAAAAGCCCGGGTAACAACTCAAATAAAGCCGTATTATCTTCAACAAAAATAGGGTCGGTTTGTCCTCTTGCACGAACAGCGCGACATAAACTCTTACTATCTGCGCCAGTGATTAATTTCTCGCCAGCTGGATAGACTTCTTGCATTAGCAATACATCAACATTTGAGAGTACTTGTGCAAAGTCATCAAACAAATCGCGAGTGCGACTATAGCGATGTGGTTGGAATAACAATACTAAACGGCGTTCTGGCCAACTGGCTCTGGTTGCCGCTATGGCTGCTGCTAATTCCGTCGGGTGATGACCATAATCATCGATTAATAAAGCTTGGCCGGCTTCAACCTTGATATTGCCCAATAAGTTAAAGCGTCGCGCTATTCCCGCAAAATTATTTAAACCTCTTTGGCAAGCTGCAATCGACACATCTAACTGTCTTGCTATGACATACGCAGCCGTTGCATTGAGCGCATTATGTAAACCCGGCATATTGAGCGTTAATGATGTCCCCTGCCCTGTGGCCATATTGGTGATTGTGAAATGACTTTGGCCTTCAGTTTGTTGTAAATTTGATATTTGGAAATCGGCTTCATCCGATAAACCATAGGTCACAACTGGACGTGTGACTTCCGGCAAAATGTCTTTCACCACAGGATCATCAATGCACATCACCGCTAGGCCATAGAAAGGTAAGTGATGTAAAAATTCTAAGAAAGTGGCTTTGAGTTTATTAAAATCACCATCATAAGTCGCCATATGATCTTCATCGATATTAGTGACCACAGCCATAACCGGTTGTAGGTATAAGAATGACGCATCACTTTCATCCGCTTCGGCCACCAAGTAACGACCCGACCCTAATTTGGCATTACTACCTGCACTGTTCAGGCGCCCGCCAATCACGAATGTTGGATCGAGCTCACCTTCGCTTAATAGAGCCGCAATCAAGCTCGTAGTGGTCGTTTTGCCATGCGTTCCTGCAACCGCAATACCGTAGCTAAAGCGCATTAATTCGGCTAGCATTTCTGCCCGCGGTACCACGGGAATACGTTGCTCTCTTGCTGCGATTAATTCAGGGTTTTCTTGATCAATTGCTGTTGACACAACAATAACATCAGCACCATCTAGATGATTGGCATCATGACCGATTTGTATTGTTGCCCCTAGGCGACGTAAATGGCGAATCAATGCATTCTCGCGTAAATCAGTGCCTGATACTTGGTAGCCTAGGTTTAATAGCACTTCTGCGATACCCCCCATGCCGACACCACCTACACCAATAAGATGGATGTGTTTAATCCGGCTTTGCATAGCTGAAATCAACTTATCCATGACACACCGCCATACATTTATCTGCGATGGTTTGTGCTGCTTCTGGCTTCGCTTGTGTTCTGGCGGCAGCAGCCATTTTATATAAGGTCGCAGTATCTTTCGTTAATAATGCCAATTCATCAGCTAACGCTTGTGCTGTTAATTTTTCCTCAGGCATCAGCACTGCCGCGCCCACTTTTAATAAACTTTCCGCATTCTGTGTTTGATGATCATCTACCGCATAAGGATATGGCACTAAAACCGACGCGACACCCGCTGCTGATAGCTCTGCCACAGTCAGTGCGCCTGCTCTACAAACAACAATATCTGCCCATTGATACGCTGCTGCCATATCGTCAATAAAAGGCATTATCTCAGCATCAACACCTGCCTGTTGATACTGATGTTGGCAATCTTCTATGTGTTTTTGTCCACATTGATGCTTCACTGTAATAGATTGCTGCGTTGAACATATTTTCAATGCTTTTGGTAATTGTGTATTGAGTGCTTTTGCCCCTAAGCTGCCGCCAAGCACTAATAAATTAATCTGTTGATTATTCTCTTTTTCTGTTGGTGCTGATAGCGCTGCGATGCTTTCTCTAACAGGATTGCCAACCCATTCCGCATGACCGAAACTATTTGGGAAGCCTTGTAATACGTGTTTAGCCAACTTCGCTAATAACTTATTCGTTAATCCAGGAATCGCATTTTGTTCATGGATAATGACCGGTTTTCTCAATAACCATGCTGCAACGCCGCCAGGTCCTGATGCAAAACCACCTAGGCCCAAGACCATATCTGCTTGGTGTTGTTTCAATGCCCCCATCGCTTCTGATACGGCTTTGATTAACTTAAATGGTGCCATGAGCCAGCCCATCCAGCCATTGCCCCTTAATCCTTGTACGCTAATATAATTTAAAGGATAGCCCGCTTCCGGTACCAGGCGTGCTTCAATGCCTTTTGCTGTACCGATCCATTCAACATTGGCGCCACGCTGTTTTAACACTTCAGCCACTGCCAACGCTGGGAATACATGTCCACCTGTACCGCCTGCCATAATCATAATATTCGTCATTAGCGTTTCACCCTTGCAGAGGCTTGCTCAGGGAAACGTGTTTCTAAATCAACACGGAAAAGTAAGGCAATCGCCAAACACGTTAATAGCAAACTACTACCGCCATAGCTCATCAAAGGCAATGTCAGCCCCTTGGTCGGTAAAACGCCCATATTCACGCCCATATTCACGCAAGCCTGAAGCCCTATCCAGATCCCAATACCGTAAGCAATTTGGGCCCCAAAGACTTGGCCAGCCAATTCTGCCGCTCGTCCAATAGCTAATGCTCTCCAAATAAAAACAGAGAATAAGATTAATATGCTTAATGCCCCGATCAAGCCTAATTCTTCTGCCAAAATTGAATATAAGAAATCGGTGTGCGCTTCAGGCAAATAAAATAGTTTTTGCATGCTGCTACCTAAGCCAACGCCTAACCAATCACCTCGGCCAAATGCAATTAAAGCTTGGGTTAATTGGAAGCCACTACCGAATGGGTCCTGCCATGGGTCCATAAATGTTTGTAAGCGTTGTAAACGATAAGGCGCTAACCAAATCAATAACGCAAACAAACCAGCAAAAATGGTCATCAATGCTGCAAATACATCCAGTCTTGCACCACCCAGAAAAAGCATCGCTAGAACAGTTGATAAAATAACCACCACTGAACCCATATCTGGCTGCATAAGTAGTAGTAATGCAGCGAGTCCAAGCAGTACTAACGGCCCAAACACCTTGAAGAAAGAACCGTGTAATTGGCCATGATGGCGATGTAGGTAATCAGCCACATAAATAATAGAGAATAACTTGATGATCTCAGCCACTTGAATATTGACCGGGCCTAGTGGTAACCAACGTCGACTGCCATTCACTTCTCGGCCGATGCCCGGTATGAGCACTAACACTAACAAACCGACACCGACGATTAGCAGCAAAGGCGCTAGCTGGCGCCACACTTCTAATCGGACTGAGACTACTAATGCCGCTAACGCAAGACCAATGACAGCAAAAATAAGCTGGCGGTTAAAATAAAATAACGGTTGGCCTAGTTTACCATCAGCAATAGAAATTGAAGCTGAGCCCACCATGATTAAGCCAATGATCAGTAAGGTACCTGTCGCAAAAATCAAAGCGTTATCAAAATCGTATTGCACATTTTTCTTACTCATAACAATTCACCCTCAACCGCTTGGATGAAGGACTCACCGCGTTCTACATAACTGCCATACATATCGAAACTTGCACAAGCAGGAGAAAGTAAAACAATATCGCCATCACTTGCTTTCGATTGGGCATAACGTATTGCATCAACCATATCTTTTACATAGCTTTGCTCAGTTTCTTTCGGTACATTCTCAGCGATCACCTCTGCATCTTGTCCTAATAAGGCGATGGCTTTGACATGCTGTTCAAGTACTGGTGTTAATTCTGAGAATGCCTGATCTTTGGCAACGCCCCCTGCGATGAGGATAATGTTTTTATTTTTTGCTAACCCTTTAATTGCCGCGATACACGCGCCAACATTGGTCGCTTTTGAATCATTAACCCAGCTTACGCCTTGTTGTTTTTCCACTAACTGGCAACGATGTGGCAAACCACGATATTCACTAATAGATTCGAGCATCGCTGTCATCGGCAAGGCCATCGCTTGCCCCAATGCTAATGCAGCTAAGGCATTAGCCATATTATGTTGACCCGTGATTTTTAGTTGTTCAATATCAATCAGTTTTTGTTGACCTTGTGCCAAATAGGTTTGGCCCTTTTCTGCTATCAAACCAAACTCATTATCGGCCGGCGTATTTAATGTAAAACCAATTTGACGACGGTTTTCTTTAGACCAACTATTGACTAGGGAATCATCACGATTAATGACCATCGTGCCAGAACCCACATAAATTTTTGCTTTGTTTTTTTGGTACTGCTGCTCATTATCATAGCGGTCGAGATGATCTGGGCTGATATTCAGTACCACGGCTGCTTGTGCATCTAATGATGAAACCGTTTCTAATTGAAAACTCGATAATTCTAAAATATAAAAATCAGGTGCTGGCTCTGTAATCAACTCAAGCGCCGGTACACCTAAATTGCCACCTACTTGCACTCGTTTACCGGCAACAACCGCCATTTCAGCTACCATCGTTGTGACCGTACTTTTGCCATTTGAACCCGTAATGGCAATCACCGGCTCATTGACATAACGCGTAAAGAGCTCAATATCACCGATGATTTCAATGCCCAGTTCACGTGCAGCTTTGATTTCTGGTAGACGAGGGTCAATACCTGGGCTCAATACAATGGTATCGCTTCGTTGCATCCAATCACTAACAAGACCACCTGTTTGGACTAATACTTCGGGTAACTCTGTTTGCAATGTTACTAAACCGGGTGGGTTATCACGGGTATCCATTACGGCAACAATATGACCTTGTTGTACAAGGAAACGTGCACATGACAACCCTGTTTGGCCTAAGCCAATGATCAAGAATGTATTTGCATGTATTTGTTTATTTACCATCATCATCTGATTTTCAACGTCGCTATGCCAACCAACACTAAAAACACGGTGATAATCCAAAACCGCACGATGATTCGAGGTTCTGGCCAACCTTTAAGTTCATAGTGATGGTGAATAGGTGCCATTAAAAACACACGCTTTCCACGCAATTTGTATGAAGCCACTTGTACAACAACCGATAGCGTCTCGATAACGAATACGCCACCCATAATGAGCAATACCAACTCTTGTCTCACTAACACCGCGACACAACCTAATGCTGCACCCAATGCCAGAGCACCGATATCACCCATAAAGACTTGTGCTGGATAAGTGTTAAACCACAGGAATCCTAGGCCAGCACCCACCATTGCGGCACAAAAAACAGTGAGTTCCCCAACACCTGGGATATAAGGTATAGCTAAATAACGTGCAAACTCTGAGTGCCCTGTTAAATAACTAAATAAGCCCAAGGCCCCTGCTACCATCACTGTTGGTAAAATGGCTAAACCATCTAAACCATCGGTTAAATTAACCGCGTTGCTACTCCCTACGATGACTAAATAAGCCAGCAGCATATACCAAGCACCTAATGGGATAATGACGTCTTTAAAGAAAGGAATAATCAACTCTGTTTCAGCCGGTACTACTGCGGTGTAGTAAAGAAAAATAGCTGCGCCTGCACCGACAACCGATTGCCAAAAATACTTGTAACGGCTCAATAAGCCTTTTGGATCTTGGCGTACTAGTTTGATGTAATCATCGACAAAACCAATGATGCCGAAAGCCAATGTCACGACTAAAACCACCCAAACATAACGGCTTGATAAGTCAGCCCAGAGCAAAGTACTGATAGCAATCGCTACTAAAATAAGTGCCCCACCCATTGTCGGTGTGCCAGATTTGCTTAGATGTGATTGTGGCCCATCATCTCTAACGACTTGGCCGATTTGTTTAAAACTCAAACGGCGGATCATGCTTGGACCCACAATTAAGGCAATGCCTAATGCCGTTATCACACCCAATATTGAACGCAGCGTTAAGTATTGGAATACCGAAAAACCACTATCAAATTGGCTTAAATACTCTGTTAAATAAAGCAGCATTAGTTCTTCCCTTCCACAGCAAGTCCATCTGCTAATTTATCGAGTTGCATAAAACGTGATCCTTTAATTAAACAGGTCACGTCTTCTGTTAATGTTGTTACTAACTGCTTTTGCAAATCAGCGATATCGCTGAAGTGTTGTGCCCCTTCACCAAATGCCTGACTGGCTAATTCGCTATGTTCGCCCACCGTCAGCAAGCGCGAAACACCTGCAGCTTTGGCTTGTTGACCTAAATCGTTATGAATTCTTGCTGTGGCTTCGCCTAGTTCACCAAAGTCGCCTAAGACCAACCAATGTTGTCCTGGAAAGGTTTGTAATGTTGCAATGGCTTGTTGATATGAACCTGGATTGGCATTGTAGGTGTCATCAATTAATGTCGCGTTGCCTAAACCTTGGCGTAACTGTAGACGGTGAGGCACACCTTTCATTTGTGCTAAGCCATTAATCATGTCTTCAATTGAGATTGATAGAGCTTTACAGGCTGTGATTGCTGCCAAAGCATTCGAAATATTATGCTTGCCAGGTAATGGCAAATCGACATAATGGAACGTATCTTCACATTTGACCATGAAATGACTCGCAACCACATGTGATTGGCAATCTGTCGCTTTTATGTCCGCTTCTGCTTCTAGTGCAAAAGTCATCATTTTATGGTTGCTGAGAGATTGTTGCCATTGTGTAACGTAAGGCATATCTGCATTCACAATACCGACACCGTCTTCAGGTAACTGGGAGAAGATTTCTCCCTTGGCAGTCGCAACACCTTCTAAGCTACCAAACCCTTCAATATGGGCTGCACTGACATTATTAATCAACGACACTGTCGGTTTCGCTAACTTAACTAATTCAGCTATCTCACCCGGATGATTCGCGCCCATTTCTATCACGGCATATTCTGTATCGGCTTGTAAACGAAATAAGGTGAGTGGTACACCTAGGTTATTGTTTAAGTTACCTGCGGTTGCAATCACTTGATGGCTTTGCGACAGAATGGCTGCGAGCATTTCTTTCACAGTTGTTTTACCGTTACTCCCCGTTACCGCAACCACTTTGCATGCACTTTGATCTCGCCAATAGGCCGCCAATTTGCCAAATGCTGCAACGACATCGTCAACAACTAATTGTGGTAAAGCATCATCCTGTTGTTGAGATACTAATGCCGCTGCCGCGCCAGATTCACGTGCGGCTGCAATATAATCATGGCCATCAACCTGTTCCCCAGCGATAGCAACAAAAATATCGCCCGGTTTGATCTCCCGGCTATCAATAGCAGCACCTGTAATTGATGCCGAACCTTCAGGTACCGGGCAGTTAAGGCATTTTGCTGCGGCTGCTAAAGTCAACTTTAATATCATGACTGCACCCTCGCTGTGGCAGCTCGGGCATCATTCGCTGCTTTCAATGCCGTAATCACTGTTTCAATATCACTATAAGGCTTTTTAACACCGGCAATTTCTTGATATTGCTCATGGCCTTTGCCCGCTACCAGTACTAAATCTTCTTTTTTTGCATGTGCTATTGCATGCTGAATAGCTTGCTGGCGGTCATGCTCTATATAAACAGCTTGCGGATTTTCTAGGCCCTTTAAGATGGCCTTTACAATGGCTTCATTGCTTTCACTTCTTGGATTGTCATCTGTGATGATGATTTTATCGGCATATTTCTCAGCCGCCGCGCCCATTTCTGATCGTTTACCTGTATCACGATCGCCACCACAACCAAATACACACCACAATTTAGCTTGTGAAGACTTATGTTCTTGGAGTGCTTGTAATGCTTTTGAGATAGCATCGGGGGTATGGGCAAAATCGACAACCACTGTCGTTTGCTGGTCGCCACCGAAAATTTCCATTCGACCTTTTGCAGCATGACATTGCGCTAGCCCTTTTACTACCTGTTCAAAAGGTAAGCCAATCGCGACTAAACTGCCGGCTGTCGCTAAGAGATTATCAATATTAAACAATCCTAATAAGCTGCTGTTAATTTGGGTAGATTGTGTCTCTTGAACTAAGTTAAAGCTGACGCCTTGCTTTGTCATATTGGCATCATTAGCGGCGAGATCTGCTTTACTCTCTTGGCCATAAGTCATGACACGGATAGTGTCTTCGGGTGCCAATTCTTCAATTAAACTCCGGCCAAAACTATCTTGTGCGTTGATTACAGCTGTTTTGACGCTATCAAACTGGAATAGGCGTCTTTTTGCATTGGCATAACTCGCCATATCATGATGATAATCAAGATGGTCTCGGCTTAAATTCGTCAAAACTGCTACATCAATTGCGATACTGTTTAGACGACCTTGTTCTAAAGCGTGAGATGACGCTTCTATTACAACTATTTTAATAGACTGCTGAAAGAAATCAGCCAATATAGCTTGCATCGCTACTGGATTGGGTGTTGTCATCCCTGTCTCGACCAAAGTATCAATACGACCACAGCCTAAAGTCCCTATAACGCCACAAGCTTGGCCTGAAGCTTCAAGACATTGGGCAATAAATTGCGTCACCGATGTTTTACCATTAGTCCCTGTCACGGCAATCACTGTTTGAGCCAACGATGGATGGCCGTAAAAACGAGCAGCAATTTCACTGATTTTGGACTCTAATGCATTCACAGCAATGACTTGGACTACTTGTTGCGTTAATCCTGTACTGCCACTGCCATCAATTAATATTGCTTTTGCGCCGGCTTTTATCGCTTGTTGTATATGACTTTGACGCTGAACTACCTCTTTTGCTGTAGCAATAAATAACGCGCCTGAAACGACTTCCCGGCTATCCATTGAAACATTACTGATCGCTATGTCTGTTATGACGGAGGGGTCTTTAACCATGCCGACCAATAAGCTTGATAACCTTTTATCTTGGTGACCGGTCATGACTGTTTCCCCGCTACAATCAGTTGCGGACTCGGTAAATCATCAGGTGCAATATTGAGTAGTCGCATTGCGCCAGTCATTACTTCAGAAAAAACCGGTGCTGCTATCAAGCCACCATAATAATCTTCACCTTTTGGATCATCGACCATCACGACCATGGCAAGGCGCGGTTTGCTCGCAGGAATAATGCCGGCAAATAATGATAAATAGCGGTCTTCTGTATAACCACCTCTATTGGCTTTTTTTACTGTCCCGGTTTTGCCTGCAACACGGTAGTTATCAACTGCAGCTAATTTCGCCGTCCCTTGTGCTGTCACGACACCTTCCATCATGTTCACAACTTGTTTCATCACATCTGTTGAATAAACCCGACGTCCACGCGGCTTTTCTGTTGTTTTGATAAAACTCACTGGCTGTAAAATGCCACCGTTGGCTAGTACCATGTAACCACGTGCAAGTTGTAATGCAGTCGATGCTAAACCATAGCCGTATGACAAAGTCGCCCTATCAAGTTCACGCCATTTTTGTGGGTCTGGCATGCTTCCCATCGCTTCACCAGGGAAATAAGCCCCTGTTGCTTCAGACAGTCCGAACGCAGAAAAGTCCTGCCACAACTGCGTTGGCTTCATTGCTAGGGCTATTTTACTAACCCCGACATTGCTCGATTTCTGGATCAATGTCGCCATATTGATTTGGCCATAATCACGAAAATCTTTAATGGTATGACCTGATACTCTCAATGTACCTGGTCGCGTATCAATGACCGATGTCGGTTTGATTATTCCTGATTTTAAACCGCTTGCCATGGTAAAAGGTTTAACGGTTGAGCCTGGTTCGAATACATCTGTCACAGCACGATTACGGTAGTCACTGCTTTTTAAACCACGGCGGTTATTCGGATTAAACGAAGGTTGGTTAACCATCGCTAAGACTTCGCCAGTATGAATATCTAATACGACAGCTGATCCCGATCGCGCTCTATGTTGAGACACCGTTTCTTTTAAAGCCTGATAGGTTAAATATTGTAAGCGCAGATCAATACTTAACTGAATATTTTGGCCATCTTTAGTGCCCTTCAGTTGTTCGCCACCTTCAACATAATTACCACGACTATCTCGTACCATGCGCTTCAAACCTGGTACGCCTGTCAGAACATCATCGTGCATTAACTCAAGGCCTTCTTGGCCATTATCATCTACATTGGTAAAACCAACGAGATGGGAAGTCACTTCTGCTGTTGGATAATAACGTTTGTATTCACGTTGTAATGCCACACCGGCCAATTTTAGGTCGGTCACTTTGCCCGCAATTTCTGGTGTGACACGGCGCTTAAGGTAAACAAACTCTCGATGACTATTTTGTTTGACCTTTTTCTTCACTTTACTGGCTTTTAATCCCACTATTTTCGCCAATGTCGCTAGTTGTTTTTTGTCGGCATCGAATTCTTGAGGGTTTATCCATACAGAATGGACAGGGGTGCTAATCGCTAAAGGTTCACCATGACGATCGAGAATCATACCTCGGTGTGCTGCAACAGGAACTTGCCGGACATGTCTTGCATCGCCTTGATCTCGTAAGAAATCCGGGTTCAAGACTTGAATATCAGCCAACCGCCAGCCTAGACCAATCACCAATGTGACAAAGACCAACCTCAATAAGTTGATCCGCCAAGCTGCAACGTGATGAATCGTTTTGCGACGGCTCATGGCTTTATCACCACTGTTTGTTGTGCCGTTGGTACCGTCATTTTGAGTTTTAATTTAGCTTGGCTTTCGATTCGTCCTGGCCCGGCATAGGTGCTTTGTTCAAGTAGTAACCTGCCCCACTCTTCGTTCAGATGGTCGCGATGTTGTTCTAGTTTTTGTAGCGCAACAAATTCGACACGACTTTGATGTTTGCTGTACACGACAGAAATTGCTGATGTGATGACTGCTAGTACCATTAACACCAAGGCTAAGTTTTCACTTATGAGGGCAATCAACCGTCCGAAGGTCATGCGACTTTCTCCACAACACGAAGTACTGCACTGCGTGCTCTTGGGTTAACAGATAATTCTTGTTCGCCCGCTTTAATCGCTTTACCTACTAATTTAATTGTTGGGTTCAACTGATCGGCAGTCACAGGAAAATGTGAAGGTAAATCATCTCCCTTAGCTTGATCACGGAAAAACCGTTTTACAATACGATCTTCTAGTGAATGAAAACTGATGACGGCTAAGCGCCCACCTGATGCTAATGCATCTACTGCTTGTTGTAATGCTTCAGTTAATTCATCCAACTCATTATTAATATGAATACGAATGGCTTGAAACGTCCTGGTCGCTGGGTGCTTGTTTTTTTCGCGAACTGGACTCGCTTTATCAACTAAAGCCGCCAATTGTTTTGTGGTCGTCAAGGGCGATTCATCACGTGTTTCGACAATGGCGCGTGCGATGCGTTTACCGAATCGTTCTTCACCTAAGGTTTTTAATACTTTCTCAATCTCAGCCATCTCTGCTGTCGCAAGCCATTCCGCTGCACTGATGCCGACATTGGGATTCATCCGCATATCTAACGGGCCATCTTTTTGAAAGCTAAAGCCGCGTTCGGCCATATCGAGTTGTGGTGATGACACGCCAATATCCAATAAAATCCCATCGACTTTCCCCTGCCACAATCTTGCATTAACTACCTGACTCAATGTTGCAAATGAACATTGTTCGATATCAAACCGCTCATCTTGTTTCGCTAACGCTTGTCCCGCTTTTACCGCTTCTGGATCCTTATCCAAACCCAATAATTGTCCTGTTGGCGATAGACTTGCCAATATTGCTCTTGCATGGCCGCCTCGACCAAAAGTGCCGTCGATATAACAGCCGCTTGTTTTGATCGCCAATCCCTCCACTGTCTCATTGAGTAAGACAGGGATATGTTCTAAACCCTTTTCTGTCATCGTGCTGCTAAATAGATAAATTTTCTAAGGCGGAAGGCAAATCACCTTCAAAACCTAGTTCTACTGATTCATCCATTAAGCTATTCCACGCACCCTCATTCCAGATTTCAAATTTGTTGCCTTGACCAGACATCACAGATTCTTTTTCTAAATCTGCAAATTCACGTAACTTTGGTGGGAGTAGTACTCGACCATGGCTGTCGAGTTCACACTCAGTTGCATTGCCCAATAGCATCCTTTTTAGTTGACGGACTTTCGGATCTAAACTTGGTAAACTGACCAATTTCTCTTCGACAATTTCCCACTCGCCTAGGGGGTACATCTGTAAACAATGTTCAGCATGATCGATTGTGACAACGATACGACCGTCGCAACAGACGTCCAGAAGCTTACGGAACTTGGCTGGCACAGCCATCCGCCCTTTTGCATCTAGATTAAATTTTGCTACGCCTCGAAACATTCGGTACTGGCCCTAGTCAGAAAAATTAAGTTGATCCACTTTGATCCACTTTTACCCACTTTTACCCACTATAGGAGTGAGGCTAAGGTGTGTCAAGCATCAAAATGCACAAAATCCTCTTTTGTGGACAATGACTTAGCGAACAGAAGTTAAAGTTGGGAAGTGTCATTTCTAGCGAAGGCCTATGACTACTTTCTTATCATTGTTCTGCGGTTAAAAGTTAAAGTAACTTCTTAGCATTAAGACAAGATAGACAAGCTTCAACCGGAAGGCGGTTTATGTGAAGCTGTTCACATATTTAGGCTGCAATTAGCCATCTCTGCGGGAATTTATTTTTATTGCTTTTTAAATGTAAAAAAACCACCTGAGAAGGTGGCTTTTCAATATACATTGAATTCGCTTATTTAAACTTTGCTTTTCCGTCGTAAGCCTAAAAAGCCTAATAAAGCAGGGGCAAATAAGAAGAATGCTGCTGGGACGGGTACTTCACCCACTTTGGTCCAATCGGTATAGGTAGCATCTCGGTAATTGAGCCCTGGAACACCAGAAAAATTTAATATGCTATCAAACAAATCGTCGGCACCACCATAATTTAAAAATGCTGTGCCAGTACCTATGCCGTTAAGCTCTTCCGTTATAACAACCCAAGCACAAATTGTAGACCCTGGGGCTGATATTACGGCTGGTGACCCTGAGTCGTGACAACCTAATGTTAGTTCAGGGACTAAATCAAATAAAGAGCCTTGAAAAAGCCCGGCACCCGTACCAAGTTCTATCGCAGAATTGCCTGCTGCTGTCGCAAATTCTTGACTATATGTATTACCTTGAAATTGATCATTAAAGGTCACATTGTATAGACCAAAGCCGCTGACATTGATATTGTTTAAGCCAACTAATAGCCCACCTTGAATAACTGGTGTCGGCATTGGTGCTGCAGAAACGCTTGTTGAATATGAAATAGTGACAGCCATGATAGCTGCACTGAATGTTTTGATTGTTTTTGCCAGTAAACTCATTATATTTCCTTATCTATAATTATGCGGTGCAGCCATCTTAAATTTAGGGACTTATATACTTAATGCCCCTAAATAGCATTTTCTTATATCACCTTAGGGGCATATAGTGTATAATTGGTCTTATGA
>SCLE01413445.1:0-10584 GCA_004367955.1 Bathochordaeus stygius | reverse complement strand
CCTTAAATTGTATACTTGACGTGCTTTCAAAAAAGAATTTTGAAATACCGAGGCTTACCTCAAATGCGTCAATATATAAATTATTATGTGACTTAATAAACTGCAGCACGGACAGTGCGCGACTGGCTGCTAATAAAAATAGAGCTGAATTTCGGCAGGGGGTGATTGAAAATTATTTTTCTAAGCTTCCCTCCAGGAATCGAGATTACGATAACACAAGTTTTTACAAGTACCCCCCCCCCCTCTAATTCTAAGTCTAATCCGTCACTCAGTTGCCTTATAAATCAAGAATCTTGCCGAAAAGTATCACTTCAACTGGAAGACAATCAAGCGCCAACACTGCTCAATCTCAACCATAAACTGTGTCCCGGTTTGTACTCCCCCATAAATTTTAAAATGGCTAAACTTAAGTTATCTGCCTACCAAACCAAGGATACAAGCCCGAGCACTGGAATCTATTTTGGCCCCCCTGTTAAATACTTGCCTAACCTGCGAAGACCCACACTACTGAGAAAGTCTGTCTCCACCCCTTCCCTAATTTTACGTGTGAAGTGCGAGCAGTATACCTGCCTCGAAAAGGGGCAACTGAATGTCCTAAATACTGTATCTTTCAACGAAGGATGTGACTCTCTGACGATCTCCGGTAAAATTCACCAGCGTAGTAATAAACTTTATTTGATCACGAGAAATACATTCTCCAAAACCAACCTTCGCTTGTGTAATAATTGTTTAATCAGTACGAGTACTGACTACCTTGATCTCAGCATATATCCATGGCGAAACGCGTTGTCAGTTGACGCCAAACCCGTGATATTTGCTCACTGTGATGTCGCTAAATTGTTTGACAAACAAACCATGACTCGCTCTGATGGTAAAATGCTGCTTCCCTCCCACTACAATCATATTCCTGAGGGGGGGGGGGCCGCCTTTCTGCCTAAACAATCCGGCAGTTTGTATGAGTATGCGGGCTGAAGTGGAGGGGTGTGCCAAAACTGGGTCTGATGACCTTAGCGTCCCCCTTAAAACAAGTATTAGCCGAATGTGTCAGTATGCGTTATCTGAATGTATATCTGGGGACGCGAAATATACTAAAGTCACAGCTCATAAATACGTCTTGGATAGACAAACTTACCCCGCCCCAGTATTTAATAACTCTAATATTTCTATTATTGAAAAATGTAGACTCAATTCACCCGATAAAAAAATGACTATGGGGGTTAAATGTGTTGGTAGTCCAAATGATACATTTAGCAGATCCCCTATAATCTCAAACCCCGTTCGTTCATCTGACAATATGTCGCTTAACTCCGATAATAACATAAGCATTGAACGCCACTACATTCTGCCCCCCCCCCTAATTCCAAGCAAAATGTGGCTCCCATGGTTGAAATACTTACAGAGATCGAAAATAATCTTAAAATTAACCTAAAAATTCCTACACAAAAGAAAATCGCCCCTCGCAAAAATAGACTTAAGACACCCCCTAAATTAAAAATTGTCTCTGTAAATCTCAATAACCCGCTACATCAACTTACCGCCCTCGCTGACCATTTTTGTGATGCTCACCTAATTTGCATCCAAGAACTGTCTATAAACCCTTCCATTTTGTCAAAAAAACTACTCTTGCCCGAAAACTTTTCTGCGTACTTTCACAAGCCTGTATCGGTTCATGGTGCGGACCAGATTTTTGCTGCCATACTTATACGAAACGACGCTAATTTCTCGGTCAAGGTCATATTTGATGATGCACCGTTCATCTCGTTAGCGGTCAAAATGTCTGGTAAACGCCAATTCATTTTCAACATCACGTGCTTCTATAGATTTCACCTCAGCTCTATTAAGGCAAGATCGTTACAAATTTTTGACAAAACACGGTACTTTTATTTCTTTAAAATCAAGTTTGAAAAAATTGTTGCAATACAGAACAAAGTCGTTGGATTAATTTGTGGGGACTTAAATTGTGATTATCGTCACCCTCGCCCTAATGACTGTAGAATTTTCTCTACATTTTTTCGCAACCTACTCAAAAACTACTCCGATCACCAATTTTCAACCACAAATAGAACAACCAGATATAAAACTACGGACATTTTCAGCAATATTGATGTGTTTGCCCAGAAGGGGGTTCCGGGGCTCGAAATTGAACAGTTCTGTGGCCGGCTTTATCTGTCAAATGACGGTCACTATATTTTTTGTGCCACTATTGATGTGGAGATCTTACTGCAATCTAATGAAAAACAAATTCAGATCCCCCTCAGACCCAGTCCCGAGACAATTTACGATGCTGGTCGCAGAGCACTCGATGAAAATCGCCAGACTCTTAATCGTTTGATTACTGAAGCCTCTGATACTATTGCGTCTACGGAAGTGGATGGGTTTGAGCGGGATGATGGGTGTGATGGTGTTCCGTTCACAAAATTTTTGATAAATCTAATAGAGGAAACAACCGCCGAGATATCCCCGCTCAAAACCATCACCTTCAATAAATTATGTACGAAACCGTACCTCCGCCCTGTAACCAAAAAAATTTTTAAACTCCTTAATAGCATTGAAACCCTATTCAGATCGGTGTCAATTGATTTGGGTACTAAAACTCTACTTTCGCAGTATTCTAAAATTGCTAGGAAGATGGCGAACACGGACCGTCGCATTTACCAAGGTAAAATGGGCAGATTGACTAAAAACACAAATGATCAAAATGCAATTTTTGTTGTTAACAGGAAGCTCAATAATAAATTAAAAGCAGTATCTGACTGTATCTCTAAATACACCCCTGAGGACCACCTAAAAAACTTTCTAAGACTACAGGGGGAAGCTGATCTTGGTTTTTCTAACTCTAACCTGGAAAAAATTTTTAATGACAAATTGCCCGAAAACTATTGCAAATTAAAATTTCAAGATTTAAAACTGACTGAAAGGGGCTCTGGAGTCAAAAACGATTCCATGTTCAAACTATTTTGCTGTCTCAAAGATGGTACCAAAGGGCTTAACTCTGCAGTGTGCAAAAACAATTTGCGGTTCTGGCCTAATGAACTTTTAGATCTGTTGTGCCTAATGTGTAAATTCGATGTGCAATTGGGGATCTGCCCAAAATTTGATAAAAATTCCAAACTAATCCCCATCCCCAAATATGGAGCAAAAGATAAGGGGTCAATCAAAGCCTACCGTATACTGGCGGTGTCTAGATTCTCATTCTCCATAAGAAGTCGGTGGGTTACGGCCAACCTCAACAGTATTGTTGAAGAATTTGGGTTATTACCCGTACGCCAACATGGGTTTAGAAAGGGTTTCTCCTGTAGTTCTGCCCTTATTGAAATTATTATACAAATAATAACCTCCCCCCTACATTTATTTATCTTCCTTATATTTTACGACTGTGCCAACGCGTTTGGCACAGTGCCGCATTCAGTAATTATAAAAAGGCTTCAGCAACTAGTTAGCCCTGAAATCGCCCAGTACATTGCATCCGAACATAACAACCGATGTGGTACTATAGTGGATGGGGGTGAAAAAAGTAGTAGTATCGATCTGGCCCCCTATGGGGTTCCTCAGGGTGGGGCCATGTCCCCCCTTCTTTTTTCACTGGTCCTTACGGGTGTGATTAGCAAAATGCCGTCTAATAAATTTACTAAAACTACCATTTTCGCTGATGATCTGATGTCCGTTATATGTCGACACTCCATGGCTGAAGCCAAGTCAGACGCAACTGATATGATACGGCATGTTGCGCTATGGACGGAAGAACATGGCATCCAGCTATCGTTTCCAAAGACGTCTTACGCCATAATAGGTAAACGAGTATCTGAACCACTATTTATCGATGACCATGAAATTAGGCATATATTTGCCCATAGACACCTTGGGGTTAGATTCGATAATAATTTGTCCTTCCTGCCTCAGATAAACCATATTATTTTTAAATATCATGAAATTCGCGCCCTCATTGGCTACATTAAATGTTTTTCAAAAAAACACCAAGTACTAAAACTGGCATATAGTTTGTTATATGGTGTACTAAATTTTGCTTATGAAGCTATGCCGCGATTTGATGACAAAATCTATAACAAACTGGCGGCAATGATTAAAAATGTAATTTGTGATATATTTGACCTGCCGAACAAATCCTACGGTAGCACAAATAATCAGTCAGGGGACGCTATGAGGAAAATATCATACCAATATATTTTCCGTAAGGTAGGCTGGTTGGACCCTAAAAATTTACATATCAAAGCAGGTCTACTGTTTTTAAACAAAACTCTGATTAACCAAAAGCCTGCATCTATTTTTGATACTCTAATTACAATGTTTTACTCCTGCCCGCGTGAGGGAATTTTATTTTTTGTCAAAAAGCTAAATAAACCCAAGAGTGCTAAACCGGAGACTGCGAAGGCTGTAAACAACGCAAATCACAAATTACGTACTAATGATGAACCGGGGGCTACCACTGAGCAGGGGGTCGACAAAAGTAAAGCGCGAGTACTGTCAGGCAAGGTTGTCTTAATCTGTGATAGATCTAAAACCCCAACACTTTTGTGTCCTAAGAGTAGTCCGTTCAACATAAAATTTTTCCCATTTAATTTATGTAACCACTTCAACTCGCTGCCCTATTATATACGCAAGGAAGTGGGAACGGACTACTTTCGCGAATTAATAATTGCACATTTTGCCGCGGTATGCCCGCACAGGGCGGGGAAGTACAACTGTAAAAATTGTACATTTCTTGCCAACACTACTGAATCTGTGGGGATGTTCAACTTGCCCTTGGCAAGTCGACACCCTGGTACTGTTGCGGGCAACCTGCGTGGCAAAACTGGCAATAAACTGTGTGTCAGCAATTTTCAGAAAGTCCAATCAACTATTCTGAATGCTGCTGACGCCGAACTTTTTCAATGATAAACCTTCTGAGCTGGATATATGCAGGCCCCATAACTCACTAAAGTGCTCGTCCGTTGGGGACCTTAAATGCGTAGGCTCAAGCTACTAAGTAATTGAATATTCAGCTGTCGGTGCTCGGTAATGCAAAAAACCATTATTAAATCTCGGTTTGTGACAATTACCGTTAAAAAACTTTTACAATTACCGTTAAAAAACTTTTTTGTGACCCTGCCCGACCTCACAGTTAGGCTAACCCCCTCATTTTGACAAGGGTATTAAACAATACGCATAAATACTTCAAACCATTATCTGTTTTTCTTTCTAACAATGGAATGTTTCTAAATGCTATCACAGGAAGTACTGGTCGAATCAGGGCACTGTTGCGCCGTCGGGCTTATTATTGTGTACCTTGTACGCGGTAATAAGTACCCCGTACTAAAATTGAACCACCTTACTTCGGAACAGTCAAACACGGATTAATGGTTGCTCTGAGGTTACTGTCACGATTATGTCGTTACTGCCATTTGTATTCCGCCATATTTGTTGTAAAAATGCTACAAAACTAACAATAAACACTAATTATATAATTAAAATAAGGGATCTAAAATACAGTACCCCAACGCATCCGGTCTAAAACTCGCCCTCAATCCCTAAATGATACTTATTGCACGTGCAATTTCAATACTCGGGCATACATTTATAACTATAATTTTCGCCGCGCCAAAACTGCAAACAGGCGCTAAATGCTGGACCTAAATGAGTCTTTGATGACTACTAAATCCCTGCCAAGTGACAATACTCGTCATCAAAGAACGTTTTTTTGGTGGGACCCTGTGCTAGCAGTTTTTGGGAAATCCGCTACTGGAGCCACCGGGGTGCTAATGGGAACCTCCCTTTATAATAGGCATGTGTTCATAATAATGTAATAAAAGTCGTGATTTATACGAATAATAGCGAAAAACAGTGAAGATATCCTGCTGTGAGTTAAAACAAGAAAAATGTATGTATAAGTTAAAACCCTTAATCAAGGTCTCTCAAGTGGAACTACAAATCGATTCAGAATTTGAAGTGGATGCAGTTTTCTGCTTTTTTTTTTTTATTTTTTTTTTTGTCTTTTTGCAAAATCGGATAATGCCTAAGCAAAAACCTCTACAAACGCTAAGTGAGGTTTTAACAAATCATCTGACTGAATTTCTACTAGAATCCGCTTTAAAATTTTGAAAAGTTTTGTGCCAGTAAATTACGTTTATACTTGAATGCGTCTCATGTACACTATGGTATGGCCTAATTAACTCCTTTTGTAGCAACTATGGCGTCTGCGAACGAATTCCCTGCCCGAATTCGCATTACAGATGGAGTAACGATCGTGCATACTGAGTTCTTGGCCAAACGACGAGTGTTTGACTTAACGGTTTCGGGGTATGGGGTCCATAAGGCCTGGCGGCTGCTTGGGCGCTGGTTTGTACCGGTCCTCCTTACAGCGCTGAAAATTTCCACAGCGCTGGAAGCAACTATTGCTCAAGTTGAGGCTGAACTGATTGAACAGCTGGCTAAAATTAACATATCAAAAAAATCAGAGGATGAAATCACGGTGAACGTGGATACCTGTTCTGGGTCTAGAGCACGGCACAGACCACGTATCCACGGTCCCAAAACGGAAAAAAACAGTCCAAATGATTCTGGGCCGTTAACGAGTGCTGCCGAAAAATTCAAAATATTCGAGATGTCCGTAAATCAGCTCTATAGCCAGATGCTATCTCCCTCACCTATTTTCAAACCTAGTGAAATTATCAGGATGATTAGAATCCTGGATAATGACAATATCATTCTTGCGATCAACCCTGGAATTTCTAAAAAGTTTATTGCAATTATTGACAGGTATGTGTGTGAGCTCGCCCTGGCCTGGTTTGAGAGAGACGAAAACAGGCTTCAAATTATTCCTGTCGACGGTATTACAGTGTTATGTAGTGTTTTTGACTCCATTTTGATTAACTTCTCTGACAACTATGGCGCGGGGGCTCACACACTAAATGACTCATGCCTGGGGGGGGTTTACATTTTTGACGACAACGACGACGAGTCCGCCTCTTTAACTTCGTATAAGTTAAAATACGATTTTGGCATGATTATTGCCAAAAAAACGGTTACCATAAACCGAAGCACCCAGATCATAAATGAAGTTGCGGGCTGCTTTGGCCTGACCTCCTTCTTTGAGTCAGCTGCGAATTTGGCACTCAAATTCGGCTCTGGAAGTTTCTCATTATGCTTTTGCGACCAAAAATACCTGCCTACTGATTATAGAGGAAAATCCAATCACCCACAAGGACCCCACTATGATGAGAAACTTATCAACAGCCAGTTGAGAACAAATGCGCACTACTCTTCTGAATACCCAATATTCTCAGTTATCAAGTAATAGGGGGCAGTACTTATGCTGAATTGGAAAAAAATAATAAACTTTTTTTCACCAAAAAAAAACCGAAAACTGGTAGTACTTATGCTGAATTGGAAAAAATAATAAACTTTTCTGTTTTTTTCTTCACCAAAAAAACTGAAAACTGGCCCAAATTAGCAACATATATTTCGTAAATTAATGGTCTGAAGCAGCTATTCCCTGCCAATTACACAAACCTTATACACTGGTGGTGCTTATTTTGAATTAAAAAATAATAAATTTCTTATTTTGAATTGAAAAATAATAAACTTCTTTTCGCCAAAAATGCTAAAAAAAATACTGAAAAAATACTGAAAAAATACTGTAAAAATAACGAAAACTGGCACAAATTAGCAACACTTTTTCGCAAATTAATGGTCTGAAGCAGCTATTCCCTGCCAATTACACAAACCTTGTACACTTAAAGGGTCTGTTTTCTCCGAAAATACACCTAATGATCATATTTTCACCGTTTAAAATATATTTTTTTGTATTTCTCGGTCTTCCGCACTATCCTCATTTTCCGCAATTTGTCTGTGCTCCTCATTTTGCTCCTCGTTTTTTCTTGGAATCACAGTGTAATGTTTGCAAACTCAAAAACGAATTATATTAAAGGCGTTAAGCAATGGTCTGATGCAGCTATTCCCTGCCCTTCAATAAAAAGTACTACGCCCGAATAGGGTTGCTAATAAAATCTAAGCAATAATAACCTAATAATAAATTTTTCAAAATTCTGAAACTTAGGCCTCCTAGGTACAAACTATAAAATTTCTGGGTTAAAATCTGCCTGCTGCTGGGCAAAAGCGCTCTTCTTCGTGCCAAACAGTACCTTCCCCCGTACTAAACTGGCCATTAAAATGTCCCTTAAAAGCCGTCCCTGGTGTAGCTAAAAGTTCCCCATTAAAATCACCCTAATAAGTATTTAAGAGTCCTGCTACTTTTAATAAACTCATTAAAGCCATAACCAACAATGGCCTGCCACGTTTAGGCGAACACATACAGCTGACATATCTAATTCTAGGTTACCACCCTATGTTAACAATCTGTAATACTAGGTATACTTTTCCCATATTTTTCTGACTTTACTACCTTGCAACATAATAAATTTCTGCAGCCATCTATAAATAAAAACTCAACAAATCAAAAAACTAGGTGAATGTAATTATACTCACAAATATGTCTTCTTAACATTTGCAAACAATTGTAATTACCCAGTATGATGAATACTGGTAGGTGTGTGGACGGCTACTGGTTGTTGTACTGGTTGTTGTACTGGTTGTTGTCAAAAAAATAAGCTATCAAAAATAAGCTGAAAAATAAACTAATCATGATTATTATTGATTAGTCTTAAAATTGTGGGAGAAATGTGATTTGCAGGTTAAAAAGTTTTTTAGAGTTTTTTAAATGTTTTAATATTTACAAATGGAGGCAGCCACATAGTGTGATAAGTAGTGGCTGTTGTGCTGGTGGCTGCTAACGGTGTTGGTAGCTACTAATTATCGTACTGCCAAAAATAAAAAAAAATTAAAAATTAAAAAACTGCTTAACCGTGTTGGTAGCTATCGGCTGTGTTGGTAGCTACGAATTATCGTACTGCTAAAAAATAAAAAATAATAAACAAGCTAAATCCGGATAAATTTAATCATGATCATTTTAATGTTAAATTTGTTAAAAATTGTGACCCATATTTTAATGTTTAAATATATCTCTATGAAATTTTTTTCTGAACAAAGAAAATGATTTATACAGTTGCTTCGCGGCGCTAAATCGGGTAAAATGGTCAGGGTGAAACATCCTGCCGTAATTGACGTATTAGCAGTCCAGCCACATGTATCCGTGGCCCTGTCCTTGGCTATACCTCCTAACAACAAATTATCAGGGGGTGGGCCACTCGTTGCACTATTGCTGTTACTTATTGACCCCTTTGGTAAATAATTAAAATTAAAACTGCTAATTAAGAGGCCAAAGTGGGCAAGGATGAGTCTATTATCCTGGTGGGAACATTACGAAGCTCCCCTGTCAACAACCCAGGCGAAATATGTGTGTCTGATAAACTCTGTCTTGAAATTAAAGAGTTTATGTGGCCCGAATATTTAATTTGGCAAGCGTCCAACTATGGGCCTAACCTTTTCTATTTACTGCCCGTGACCCTTCTATGCCAACACTTTATTCGGGGAGGAGTAGGTGAAATAGGGATGTCGGGCCTTGACATGATCGAATGTCAAGACTGCTCTCCTGAGGACATTGCCTACGCCTCCTTCATTTTTGGCGAATTTGACCGGTCCGCGTCCATAGGCCATAAAAAATTCGAAAAATTATCGACACTCATAACTGCAACTAAGAGAGTCACCATTAAAAATATCCTCCTCCAACACTTCGCGGACGTCACCGATGAACGGGTGTCTATTGAATTCGCTAAGTGGGAAAACACCTATTTCCTTAGTGACGATCGCAGAGTGTTCGAGAAATTGGAATTCTGGTTTCATGACATCAGGGCGGCGATAGGGGAATTTAGGGACCTGTTTGGTTATAACGGGGCATATTTGCTGCCCCAACCAATCAAAAACCCTACGTTCAGACCAGGCTGGGCCACCTCGGCCCTATATAAAAATTACATTTTGCCGAGTTGCAAAAAGAGACCCCGTGACTCTCAGTCCCCCCCTGAATCATCTTTCACTGCCGGGCGCGTAGGTTGTAGTATGGAGTCGGGTAGTGGGTTTGATGTTGAGCTATTTGAGCGTTTTAGAGCTGCTCGCCACTACCTAAACTCCATACCCATTGGAAACCTGCCCAGTGAACGCAACACCTTTGAAATCTATTCAAATTTAATGGACGTGGTCAGGGGGACGGAACGGCTCCAGGTTCACCTTGAATCCTTCATTCATCGTGGTTGGCGCTATGCCAAAAAATAACCACCTCCTACAGCGGCGCGTCAGGTCTATTTAGTACAACGGTGCCCTGACAAACTGTCCCTAATAGTGATCCTCGTTCTGTGTTTTTTTAATAAAAAAAAATAAATAAGAAAAATGTACACGTAGGGCTTAACTAAATACAAGTTGAATTTCTTGTTTTGTTGTTGGAGTTCATCCAACCCTAATACCTGTGCTCACCCAAAATGTCACCTAAAATGTCCATCCTCCACACTAAGACATAAAATGTTCTTGTTGTTTTGGAGGTCATCTGACCTGAATCACGGCCTATACTATCAATCACATAATGTGCTCGCACCGCCCCTTGCGGGGGGCGTGGCTGTGCGGGGTTGGCCCGGCCGCGGT
>SCLE01413333.1:0-10595 GCA_004367955.1 Bathochordaeus stygius | reverse complement strand
TCCCAACCTTGCACTTTTTCCGAGTAATAATGCGTATTCTCCTCCGTGACTCCTTCATTAAATAACTTCATGCCCGCTGCGGCTTTAGACGCATCCGTAAAGATTACCGCCTCAATTTGTACACGTTCTTTTTTAAGCCACGAACTTTTAATTTTCAAGAAATCTTGATTTTTCCATTTCAATAATTCCACTCTGAGGTCTTGGTCCATAAGGCCCCAATCTTTGCATTCTCTATTCGCCTCAGTGACTTTCCTCGTCATTTGTCGAATATAGCGCTTCATTTTTCTACACGCTACTTGAAAAGAGACCGCTTTTCCCCTAAGAATTTCAATTTTTTTAATATTGATTTCATTTCCATTTTCAACTTTCAGAATTCCTTCAATAATGCCCAAAAAATTAAGCCATTTTTCTCGTGGAACGGAAATTGAGCCTTCTCTTGTATCTACTCTCATTCCCAGAAAATTTTGGACTTGCCTAGGATTCGTGTCACTTTTGTCTAAAGATATAAATCCCCCCGAGGCAACAACCAATAAAACTCCCAAGTAACAGTTCTGCGGAACTCCTAGTTCATTAATATCTTTTTCCCTGTCAAGAAAAAGTCTATCATCCAGGTACAGAGATGCTCTGACCCCAAAGACTCTTCCGTAATTAATTGCCGTCATATTAACTCGTTGAAAAGCCCCCGGAGCTTTCGGGACCCCAAACGGGAGGGCTCTATAAACAAAATGTTTGCCACCGAACTCGAATCCAGTCAACTCCCTACTTTCCCTGTTGATTTTCAGGAGATGAAAACCTCTTTTATCATCGAGTTTGGTCATGAAATCAAATCTTTCTAGCACATCTATAATATTTAAAAGTCCTTCCAGCTTGCAGGGTGTAGATCCCATTTCTGCTAGTTTCAAGATGCCTCCATCATAACATAATCTCGGCTTCGTATCCATTGAAGCTAGGACCAACTTCGAGAGCAATTTAATTTCATTTTCCGGAACCATAATTAAGGTGCCCGTCTCCAGCCACTTGTTGATGGTTTCAAAAATAAAGGTTTCATGCTTTTTCATTAGCAGCTGGTTGTTATTTTCTTTAATTCTCATCGCCACTCTAGCCGGCTTTTTAATGACCGGAACCTCTTTTGTAGGCTTATACCAGTTATTGAAACCGCAAAATTCCTTCATGTTATAAACCACAAGTTTGTCTTTGCTAAAAGCTTTCACCCTGTTTTGCCAATTCAGCGCTTGATTTCGCCTAGCTATTCTTTCAGCTTCCCTAGCAAAATCCGCTTCCGACTTGCCAACAATTCCCAGATATTCTTTATGATATTCCGTGCGAGTTCCAATCTTTCCATGATTTCTATAATTTTTTCCTTGCGTTGGATTAATGGGAATAAGGTTCTCGTAGAGATCAACACCTCTATGGATATCATTATAGGCTATATGTTTATTCCAGTCACCATGCAGTTGGTTAATTAAAATTAAATGTATACTCGTGAAATCCGAGTAAATTCCAGCATAAAAATCCTTCATATCTCGAAAATAAACATCTGCCCAAGAGTACTCACGCACTCCATCCTCTGTAATATCATGAAATTTTTGCAACAACTCCCAACTCAGGTCAACCCATTCTTTGTGAAAGTAAGGGCCCCTTCTCTTGCCATCACTATCCAAAATAATGCAATTATTTCTGTTGACTGATCTCACCGCCTTGGGTACCAGCCTTGGCTCAAACAGAAAATCCTTCAGCCAAAGTCTGTGCTCCCTTTCCATACAGAAACAACGTATATCCCCAAAATGTGACGGACCCTTTAAAACTCCTTCAAAAACCGTATTGTTACATTCACATAATTCCGATTTGTTATCCATGCTACAATTTTGCTGCGATAATTCCTTCCAGCGATAAGTCGGAATTTTACAAAATTTCTTTTTATTATTATTATTCATTCCTGAAATAAACAAGAATTTTAACAAAACAGCTAGCGTCCAGCAAAACTAACAGCGGCAGTCTAGATGAGAACAAGGCACTTTTAAGTAATACAGCGAAAAGTTTTTTTAACAAATTAACTTATTTTAATTAAAAACAGCTGTCCAATTAATTAGACAGTAAAAAACCAGAAAAACGACCAATTTGCAGGTGTACTTTTTTTGATTGAGCTTGACCAGTATTGTTGATTATAAGCGCGGCATCGCTTTTTATTGGCACATGCAATAATAATTCCAGATGGGTTATTGTTTCCCCACACAAATTCCTTCCAGTTCATCAATAATTCAGGTATCGACTAAAATATAACATTTAAACTTCTAAACCAAGTTTTTAAGACCATCATAGCTTAGAGATCATCGAAGATGAGCCACTGATCTTCGGTGATCAACTCTGTCTCGTCCGCCAGGTTTAAGCGATCTTCCTTCAGATTTACGGCGAGATCTGGATCTTCGTCTAGGGGCAGCATCTGAAACCCCGGGATCTCTTCGTCGAATTCTTCTTCCACTATTGAGCTCTGATTCGAGGTCCCGCATTCTTCGCTTATGGCCTTTTTCAAGCTGGAGTTTACTGAAATAATATCATCAGTTACCACCTCACTATCCATAATATGCACGTACTCTTCTTCATAACGGCGCTTTTCCAAATCAGCTTCCTTCTTTTTCATCCTGCGAGATTCTTCTCGGGAGTTTTCTCTGGACAGTGCACGCCGCCGATCTTTTTGATCCAATTCTTCCTCCGACTCCGTGGTGTGGCTACGAATTTTGACCTTCTTTTTTAGCGGCGATAATTCTGAATTTTCAGTAAATTTTTTGCGAATTCTGAGTTGACCATTATCCCCCTTATTGTATAAATCCCACATAACTTTACCTATGGTTTTTGACCTTCCTCTTTTGGTCGCAACGCCAGAACGAAGCAATTCTTTTTCGAACTCTTTGTCAGTTTTTTCAAAATTTTCCTTCCCTTTCGCAGAGTCCGAATCTGATGAGCAAAGCGAGGCACGCCCAATCCTGACATCAAGTTCCTCCTCAATCTTTTCCAAGTTTTCCCTTGTTTTCTTCGGAATCTTGTATCTCGCGCTAAATAAATCGTTAACATCAAAGTTCAGGTTCCGAGGCTGGGGACGCCTGAATTTATTGTTTTTATCAAACGATTTAATAAGCTTGACTTTTTCTAACCTGATCGTTTCTTCCTCCGAATGCATTTTTTCCCACAAGTTCAATCCTTCGGGAATAAATCCTTCATATGCTTTCCGAAGCTGCCAGAAAAAATCCATATTTGGAATATCGTCAAGAATTTGTTTGACCTTCAAACCATGCTTTGAGCCTTCCAATTTCAATTCTTGGATCAAACCATAAAGCGCCAAGCCCTTCTGTGTAAATTCCTCCAGGTCCATTTTTCCAAGTCTTGTACCTAACTCCGCGCGCATTTGAGCTACTAGAATATTGTATTGATGCGCATTGTATGCCACCAAATCTGAATCGCCCGACTCTATAATGCGATTCCACCAGTCCGTAAGGAATTTTTCATCTTCCTGCATTCGTACATTTTTTGCCAAGAAATGCAATTCCAGTCCAACTCTGGATAACTTGACCTTGTCCCAGCTCGACTTGTCAAACAGGTTCTTGAAATAAAAATTACTATTTTATCAAAAAAATAAATTACTTAAGCACCTGTTGATATGCCTCAAGAGTTAAATCTGTGAGGACTTTGCGATTTAATTCCTCCCTTGCCTCAGCTTTTGCCAAATTTTCTTCAACTTCCAGAATTCTGGCAGTGAGCTTTTTGAGTTTTACCTCATTTGAAAATTCCAAAAGCCGAACTTCCAAACTTTCTTCCGCCTTTTTATGAAGTCCTTCCACTTTGGCCTTAAACTCAATTGCCGGCCAATCTTGTTTTGCGGACACAGGCTTTTCCACAATCATTAAATTTCCTTCTCTTCCTTCCAAAGACGAAGCTAACATTGCGCTGTCATCAAGCATTCGGTCTTTCGTTGGAACTTTGCCGCCTTTTTTCGACTTTTTCTTCTTTTTATCCAAATCTTAAGGAAACAATTTTTAACACCAGGGAGTTTAATAAACAACCTAACCTCTTAAATCCTTCAGTGGCAAGGAATCAAAATGATCCTCTGCCAGATCATCCGTTTGAACTCCTTCATTTCTGGTTGTCACCGCCTCTTTTAGGACTTTTGCTTCCCACAATTCAAAAAGTCCCTCCTGGTCACGTTGAATTCGCCACAAATCACGCTTCCAGTATTTATCCAGGCGACCTAACAGTTCTTCCTTCTTTAATCTAGCCGCCTCCGTCGTGAACTTGCCCCCTTCCAGGGATTGATTGAGACATTCCAAAATCTCAATATATTTTTGAAGAAATGTTTCTCGCGTCATCCCGCTGTCCAAGTTTTTGACATTCATAAGCACCGACGCTAGCTTGATCATTTTGTTATGTGACAATTGAGGAGGTGTCAAGTCCAACAATTTTTCTACTTTCTTCCTTCTTTGTACCGGTTTCGCTTCCATTGAACAGAATTTTTAACCGACGTCTAAAACATGTTTAATTACCCATGGGTTCAAGCTCAATCAAGCGAGTTAATTAACACCAATCACACTCAAATGTTAGTAAATTATTTCGACTACATCACATTTTACACCTCATTAATCACACTCAGAAAACACTGATTTCAACAAACATAATGATTATATTCATGCATGAAATTACAATTAAAAGCAGTAAATTTCAAACAATGCACACCGCAATTTTTACCAGTAGCTCTTTCCAGGGCGGGGCAAATTCCTTCTTCAATTTCGATTTGTACATAATCCTTCTCAAGAGGCTGATCTGACAATAAAGCTCTTCCTTCTGCAGCAGCCTTTCCCAAAAGTCACAAACTTTGAGAAGTTCCAGATTATTGTCTATGTTCCAGGATCTATGGCAAAATACTTCTTCTGTCGTTTCTGAAAATATGGTTAAATATCAATAAAGAACCAAAAATTTGCCCGCCTACCTTCAATAATTTTCAGGAAAGATTTATAATCCACCATTCCTTCAAAAACTTTCAGACGTTTCAGGACATCAAACGAGGCATCATCACGTTTCAGCCACCAATTGCCTCTTTCCAGAATAATCTTTAGCCCAATATCCTTCCGGCGACTCTCTTCTTCATCTGTAGCCAATAAGTCTTTAACACCGCGCCTAAGTGCCAGCGACCTTCGCCACAGTTTTCTATTTGGATCCCGAAATGTTAGGGGATATTTTGACCAAATATCTTCTTTAACCAAAAAACCTTTAAGAGTGACCTTCCTTCTGGATCTGTCCCAGTCATTGAGATAATCAATCATAACCTGATCAAACTCGCAACCGCTTGTTCCACCAACTGCCTGTGAAATCAGCATCTGGATATCCTTCTCGGGGTCCCTCAAGGTCATACTAGGAAAAAATTTCTTTAAAACACTGGATTTTCTCCATTAAACAAACTTACTTTCCATTTTTTCTAAGCCAAAGTCCTGCTGGTACATAGGCTTCGCCTCGATGTACCGGCAAACCATCTCCTTCTGCAAAGTCCTGCATAACTTCCGTCACCACTAGCAAAGCGTCCCTGATCAGCATCTCCCAGTTGGTTGACGCATTAAGCAACGGCTCCCTTTTTGTCAGAAACGGCTCAATAAAGCCTTGCGCCGGGAACGAGGTAAAGCAGCGCCCCTGGTGTCTACGATTTTCGGGCCAGGGCATCTTTTTCCACTCTCTTGCCACCTGTTGCTGTTCGGTTTTCAGCCAAAATTCCGTCCACGCAAATTGCTCGGCAGCCGTCACCTTGAAATTTTCTGAAATCAATAATTAATTTTTGATGAAAACATTGTATTGGAAATTATAAACCCGATAATCCTACCTTTTGATGGGCTCACTCCTTCTGATTCTTCCCAAAACAGCAAATTTCCCAGGCTGGCTATCTGTGACCAATACGGCATGTCACCCGTGATGGGCATGATGTGGCTGACAAGCGGAGTGGTAACACTGTTGGTGATGATTGACACCTGCGCCATGACGTTGGAAATCACCGCTCCTTCCGTTGCCTTTTCAAATTGTCCTTCCTCCGTTAGGCAGCCATCCAGCAGCTGACGCATCTGTTTTCTGAGGTTTCTTTGTAAGGCCGCCTCAGAACCCAGCCTCAGGTTAATCAGGACCAAAGGTTTCACCAACTGGGCCGCATACAAACCCTGATAGCCTCCTTCTTGATTGGGACAGCTCCTCTTGAACAGCCTTGTCGCTCTGAGCCACCTGCCTGAAATAAATTAATTAACCAATCATATCCAAATTATAATACTCACTTTGCACCACTGGACCCGTAGAAAACCACATGATCTCCGTGTCCAGCTGAGCGTATTTGTTGATGAGCTCGATCATCTTCTTCTCGGTTCTGAGCTCTGACGCCTCCCAGTAAATCCGATTTCTGCGAGACGATCTGTTCGCACCAAAATCCTTCTTCCTATCCATTTGTTCGAGTTTGTTGTCAATGGCGTCGAGGACCGTGCTATCCCTGTTCAGATCTTGAATATCCAACATGATCTCCAGTTTTGATAAATCACCCACGAGGTCTTCATCAAAATCCTGGAACAATTCCTTCGGTGCAAATCGGTTACCCACTGCAATAACTTTCAGCAATTTAAAAGCCAGTTTTGGATACTCGAACTGGTCAACTCGATTCCGTGCGTCTTCCTTCGTGTTACTCAGCTCCGACCTTAAATATTCCGTAATATCCTTAATTACCTGTAAAATATTAATCAATGGTCAATTACCTGAACGTTTCAAGTGTCGATTCCATTTGAATCGTAATGATGAAGGAGCAGGATTCCTTTACCTTGAGTCTCAGCTTGGGCGTCAGATATGTTAGAATGCGCTCATTTTCTAACAAATCACGCCACGGGTTCCACGATTGAGCGTCCTTCGGGTCCACGATAAGTCCTTCATTTTTAAACACCGACATTGCTTTAACAGCAGCTTCTTTTTGCAGCCTAACTGGTGATGGAATCACCAGCGTTTTCTGAGAAAATTCCCAGTAGGCACTCGATTTATGCAGTTTTCTGAGCCAGCCTTGATTTGTAGCACTTGCCATCAACAACCCAATCAGCTTCGTCCAATCATTTTCTTCTATGAAAGCAAATCTGAGAATCAATTCCTTGACCCTCAGAACAATCTAAATTAGACCCAGTTTTAAGCAAAGTTTTTTAGCTAAACTCTCAATTTTACCTGAAAGCATTCACGGTCGTCCTTCATTTTCAGATATTTGTTCAGCTCCGTGAAGTCCCATGCCTCCGAATCCTCAAAGTTTTCCCAGCATGATTGCGCCCTTCGGATGATTTCCTCTAGGACTTTATATTCCTTCCAGACCTAAACCGGATTTTAGTTAAATTCACAAAAACATTCATTTTACCCGTTCCAAAGCCAAATCAATTTTTGGCAATTTTTCTTCCTGCACGATGGGCTGACTAACTCGCGTTTTCTCCACCACTTCCAATTCCTTCAAAAACGGCTCTGCCGGAATATAGACATTTTTTGCCAAACCAAATCCATTCCACGTTTGAAAATCCTCCTTTTGCGTAAGCATAGCCCTTTCAAACGGTCGATACGCTGCCAGATGTTTTTCGCATCTGTTGTTGAGGCCAAAATTCCGGATTCCACACGCTTTTTCCGGACAAAATAAGGCGTACGAGCTTTCCATGATAAACCATTGACGCGGAGGCACCATATAAAACTCCTGCTTGCCCCAGGTTTTCGAGCTATCCGCCAAGATTTTTGTAACCACTCCTTCTTCTTCAATAATAAGGTTCGTGATGTTGAAACCAAAATCTTCCTTCTGACCCATTTTTGCCCATACATTTGATTTGGCATGATTTGTTCTTTCGAGGAACATTTTGTGGATTTCTTCATCTTCCTTCAGCCATGGCATAGCCAGGGGAATCTCCTCAGGGTGGAGCCTCCACGTCGCAAAGATCCGAAGCGCTTTCTAATAAATAATTATGCTCTGATACAAATATTTTAAACAAAGAACTCACCCTTCTGATGACGTCCAGGTAAAAATTCTTTTCCCCATTGAATAATGACTCGGTGAGTCCCAGAAGTTCCACCAGAGGCGCACTGTCGGCCAGATCCATGCCTTTGTTTCTATATAAAATTGCAGCGATGCCTGCCATAACCTCAGTCCATTTTGGGCCATCCTGCTGAAACTCAAAATGCATTTGGACCTCGTTTTCCTTTGACAGCAGGAATTTTCTGCATTTCGAGATCATCTTGTTAATTATCCTTCTCGACGCTCCTTCTACCACAAATTCCCTGATTTGTGCAACATCCTTCATTTTAAACTGTTCAATGTTTCTAAACGATACCAGATAATAAGCATTCAGGGACAATCCCTTAAAACAAACCTCAGTGCTACAGCAATTTGCCAGGCAATGGAGTTGTCCCATTCGTCTTCTGCAGCACTTTCCATGACCGCCGTCCACGTCCGATATTCTTCACTTTTTGAACCAAGAGCACTTTCGCCTGACGCAATATCCTTCCATTCTTTAAGCATGATAAAATAATCCGTTGCTTCGCCAAATTCACGTCTGTTGGTCCAATCGTCCAGCGAGATAACAAAGCGCCCGCCATAAAGAAAAGCATCATAAAAGGCTTCGTTCCTCTTGACCAGGTTCCGGACATTCATTCCCAAAATCACATCGTCCGATAAATTCTTCCTGGCTCGTTCATTCCGGATTATCGACCATGCTTCGACCAATTTTCTCTTAAACTGGCTGTTTAAGTCGACGTTTTCCGGAAGTGGCTTGCCCAAAGGGCCGCCCCAAACTCTGACGATAAGTTCAAACAAATTAGCATCCTTCCTTTCCATGGTCAGTTGATCACTAATTTGCGCCAACCAAGAGCCCATCCTTCTGTCATCGTCTGAGTCCACCAGAATAAAACCGCCAAATTCCTAAACAATAGATCAATTAATCAGAAAATTTTACCAACCTGTGCATCTGATTGGGAAGCCAGAATTTCCCTTAAACGAAATTCTCGAAAAGTTCTCTCCGTATTGTTGGAGATCACCCCCAGGTCCTTCAGAATGGCCGCCTTTCTTGATAACGATACAGCATCCCAGGTGGTCACTGCCTTGAAGATAACATCCTTCACCCCGAGAATAATCATCTGAATGTCTTTTTCGACCAGATGCCAGTTTTGTACAAGCCTATAAACCAATGCTCGTTTAAAATCCTTCAATGTCGCTTCCGGATGTACTAGGACGGACCAGGTTTCACCTGCAAAGTTTCCCGTCTTCATGATGACACGAATCTGAAATTTATAATTATTACCAGGTCACTCAAAAATAAATATAATTTTTTACCTTGTGATACTCAAGAATACCCTTTAAGTTCGGGATTTGCAAACCATTTTCAGCTCCTTCTTCGTGTACAAAAATAATTTTTACATCGTCCGGAGTATCAACCTTTGATGAACATGTCAATACAGGCATAAAGGCCACTTTCCTTCCTTCGAATAAAAACATCCTTCTTGAAATATGTCAAATCTAAAAAATAGAATTTTTAGACTACAAATTGAAGTTTGAAAAATTTTTTCATCAAGTCTTTTAGCCCGTGACTAAATAGACCCGACAACCCAGTCTCAAAGTGTCAGATTAGCACCTCACACCTTCAATTCAGCCAAAATAACCGCCTTCACAATCATAGACCGATTTTTTAGTCAAGTGCGGTCATCTTGGCTCATTCATGACAATGCAACGCTCAATTTCTCAAGAGTTTTTTAAACCCTAATTCTCTTATGCTCTCAATTCCTTCAGGATGATCGTTCACGGGATAAGCTCCCGGAAAATTTGCCAACGGCAAAATTCTTCCTTTTAACAAAACTCCTTCTCCGAACCTTCCGCAAGGCCTTCCAAACCATTTTACTCCTATTTCAACCGTTTAAAATATACAGGCAGAAATGCAGAAAAACAGTAAATAACAGAATTTTCTCTGAAAAAATTTCTCAAATTTCTCCACCATCCTTCTTAATCACATATAGGCAATCCCACAATGGGCCTTCCTTCTCTCACAGAATCCAGTCAACTTAAACAGTCGGGACAAAACTAAACAATTCAAACTTAAATTGTTTCTCAAGTGAGATTCGAAATTAGAGCGCAGTGCCTGAAAAACAAAACACTACCTCCAATCAGAGAGCTTGAAATTAACGCACCTTCTTCCACGCTTGGTTTTGATTGGTTCCGCAGAGGTATGATTCCTGCCCTACCAAATTTGTCTCTTGCCCAATAAGAGAACTTAGAGAAGTATTTCGCTAATCTGGTGTAAACAAAGCACCAGAAGCATAATAAAGCGCAGAAGGAGGTAAGCAACCCCATCTTAGTCCTAAAATTAACCCCCCCCCCCCTCTCCCAATTTTTTTCCCTTACCCTAACCACAACCAATTACCATAATACTTTCGCCCCCTCCATGTCCGAGGGTCCATCCTTCTAAACAACTAGGATGAGACGAATCAGGAGCCATTCGCCACGAGGACACACCTTGACATAATTTGGTGTGGCGTAGTGTTGTTTGCATAGGGCCCTTATATACACTGGCCTCAACCTACGCCCC
>SCLE01413221.1:0-10595 GCA_004367955.1 Bathochordaeus stygius | reverse complement strand
TTCATCGGAAAGATAATCATATTTTTTCCGGGAATATATTCTTTCACTTTTTTCTCATATTGTAAAATTTATTATTGAAGATTTAAGAAAGCCTCACCGATGTAATAATTATGCGCAGGCAAAGTAATCCTAAACTAATTCTTTTCGTGCTTATAGGTTGGCAGATTTTGTCGCACCGTCTATAGTAGTCCATAGACCGGCGGCGACAATTTTGCTTGTGAGTGAGACATCTGAATAGCCCACCTACTAGCAAGTTACCTTCCACCATGCCTCCTTGCTAGTATAATTTTAAGGTTGTAACCGTCCATGGACTACCATAGACGGTGCGACAAAATTTGCCATATATATTTCAAAACGTTATATACGATTTCACAAATGTAATTGGTATAATTTTTTTATTTACTTTCATATTTTTAGGTCACCACACGAACAGCGGTACCATGATGACCTAAAAATATGAAAGGAAATTTAAAAGAGGAAAAGGCTAATTAGTGTTTCATAATGAACTCGCAGTAGAGCTGATGTACCGCCTGTTGATATACCGACGCAGATGTATGTGCAGATGGTATCTAATTAGCCTCCTATATTGTGCACAAACATGCACCCGGTATGAATGCAAAAATAAAATACCGGCCCGAATGGAAACAACCCCCTGGTAACAACATGGAGAAAATTCGGGCGCAGAAACTGTAGTTACCATGCAGCCCCCCCTGTATCCAAAAATTGGAAAATCGGAATGTCCGAAAAATCAGATTATCCAAATATTAGAAAATTGGAATATTCTGATATTCGAAAATCGGAATATCCGAATATTCGAAAATCGGAATATTCGGATATCCGAAAATCAGATAATCCTAATATCGGAAATCGGGATCGCCGAATATCCTAGTATCCGAATATCATAAAATCCGAAAATCGGAATATTCGGATATCAGAAAATCCGTAATTATGTGTCAACCCCAAAGACGCAAAATTTTAAATCTTTTATAACTTTGGTTTTGGATGAGGTTTTTAGATACGGTTTTTACGTGCTGAAAGAAGAGGCTTTAGGATTTCTTTTAAGTGAACTACAAAAGTCTATGGGGTGGACGATATATTCCCTTAGGGTTAAGCATATTTTATACCATTTTGGAAACATTAAAAAAGTTTTTATTGTAAGTTCGTTGTTATTAGGCAAAAGAGGGCCCTATTAACAACAATCACAAAACTGCAATCAAAAACTGTTGTTTATAGGGTACCCCTCCCCTCTTGTATCCCAAAATCGGAATGTACAAATATCCAAAATCAGATTATTATAGTTATTCAACTCGGGATCAAAGTGATTTGGAATCGAATCAATCCCGTAACTAGCCTAATTCGTGTGAGGGGAATAGGCAACAATAATTTATGTGGGTCTAATTTCGGTTGATGGAAGGAAAAGTTGGGGTGAATAATTTATAATAAATTTTCAAATTTTTTGGTAGGAAATAACACCTTCAATTCGGAATATTCGGAATATTCGGATATCAGAAAATCCGAATATTCCGATTTTCGTATTTTGGTATTCCGATTTTGGGATATTTGGATAATCTCATTTTCGGATATCCGAATATTCCGATTTTATGATATCCGAATATTCCGAATTTCGGATTTTTGGATATTCCGAGTTTCAGATATTCGGATATTCCGATTTTCGGATATTCCTATTATCCGAAATTCGGATATTCCGGTTGTAGACTATTTGGATAATATGATTTTTGGATTTTCGGATATTCCGATTTTCATATATTCCGATATTCTGATTTTCGAATACTTGGATTTCTGGACAATTTCACGTTGTCATCGTGTTATGGAGTGAGGCAAATAAATCATTGGAGCAAGGGTAGTTACGAAGTATAATATATATGGTATAATCATTTTTCGTGACAAGTTCTTACCCAGCTTGGTGACGTGAAACGTTATAGCCAACGTCGTGACGAGCTCACGCCCAGTTTGGTGATGTGATTTTGCGTAGCCAACTTCGTGACAAGCTAGTGCCTATTTTGGTGATGTAAATTTGCATGGTCAACTTTGTGACGAGCACTTACCCATTTTGGTCATGCCAGTTTATATAGCCAACATCGTGGCAAGCTATTCCCGAACTTGGTGATGACAATTTACACAGCTCTTACCCATTTTGGTGATGTGATTTACATACCGGACTTATTTATGACCTCTTACCCATTTTGGTGATGACCACTTAACTTTTTTTAAATAATATATTTTTCGAAACATATATTTTTTCGGGACTTTTGTTCAAAAAATATGTTTTTTGGGGGACTTTTGTTTTGAAAAATATCTTTTTTGGATATCTAATAAGACACCAAATTTCTAGAAAACTAAATGATGCATCAGCCTGAAACTTTTCTTCATCTATAGTTTGGAATACAAATCATAACGCAGAATATGTATGCACATTCACTATCACAGAACCCTGGCCACCCCTGTTTTAGGCTGATATATTGTATAGTTTCTATGAAATGCTCAGTAGAAAATATTTTTCTCGAAATGCTAACCACAACAAACATATTTCAATGTTTTATTCTCGTCAGTAAATTTGTTGGAGAAATATCATTCATATTTTTGTAACATAATTTTGACTGTTATTTTACTTAGTAACATTTGTCAACTTGCGGTGTGCGTATAAATATTTCTGAGAAGAAAGATAAATTGTGTTTGGGATGTATTGATGTTTCTCGATGGCGCTGTCTGAGCATATTTTAAAATTATAATCATTTATACCTTAAATATCGTATATTTAGCAAATGAAAGCTAGTTCAATCTATGGGTGAGCTGAATTTCAGGCCTGTGGTTTTTATTTACTAAAAAAAGTCAGTCTACACACAAATATCCGCATGATGGCAGTGAGCGAGCAAGGCAATTTCTCTCTCTCTCTCTCCTTTTCGTTGCTCTCAGAAATGGAATGACAGCGTAGGTTGTGGCGAAATACGTAAGTTGATTAGAAGAACAAAGGAAACGCTCTGGCCAGGGCAAATTTTAATATTTAGAGATATCCGTTTAATTTGAACATTAATTAGAGTCAATGCTCAAGCTTAATTTGTGACTAAAATTGTAACCGAATTGATTTCCGAATTCAGCAGTAGCACGAACTGGCCCAGGATCGAAATTTTTAGTAAAGTTATATTGAAAATTGGTTACTGAAGTTTAAATTCTGACAAATGGAAAGTCGAAGACTACGAATACGATGCTCTTGATTTTTTTAAGATTTCGGAAGGGTGTCCTACCAAATCATGAACGTAATTTTTCACTTTTCACACGCATCGTTTGGGAGCGATATTTTGAGGGCTTTATGTGCAAGGGAAAATAGAGAGAGAGAAATTGCCTTTCTCGCTCATTGCCATCACGCGGATATTTCTGTGTAGACTGACTAAATTATTTAGTCAGGACACACGGTAAATTATTATAATTTTAAAATATTCTTAGACAGCGTCATCGAGTGGAGCTCGCTACGAAAAAATATATCGAAACATACGGTATATCTTATTGTATGTAGTTTCAGGTCGGTAGTATTTAAGATGTAGTATTTTGATCACTAATCTCCAAATACTACATTTACATCACCAAGCTCGGTGTGAGCTCGTCACCAAAAATGATGCAACGATAAATAACATGCCACATAGTTTGTAATGGCTAAATAAGTGAACAAATTTATGTAAAATCCACCCCCTCCCTTTCTCAATAATTCGCTTTCCGCTCCAAATGAGGGTAAGGAAAACAAATTATCAATTTTAATACTTATCTATGTCAGTAGAAATCTTTTCTGGACAGTCCACATAACAAAATGGTATTAAAATGTTTTCAAAGGTATAACTTGGGTGTAATGACCAAAAAAGCCGCCTCACTACTTAATGTAGACTCAAGCCCAGCAGTCTTTTGGATTCCAAATCCAAATAACGTGTTTTATGGTAACCGCGCGGCTGGTTCCTCACACATGGGTTTCTGGTTCAATCCTCCCGACAAACCCACAGGTCCTTCCGCGAAAGATCCACAATACGATAATTTTTGCGTCAAAAATCGCCCACTGGGTCTGTTTTACAATAACACCGCCCATTCAATGGGCCAATACGGTTTCTGGATTTTTACCGATCTCACACCGACCATTAATGGCCAGTGTGGTGACACAATTCCAAAAGTTTCCCGCTTTGGCCAAATCCCGGAAAATGATCCTGTGAGTGGCCAGCCGATACCGGAATCAGTACGTCTATCGACGCCGGGTTTCTTTGCATGGCACTGTTTGCGCGGTGCAGAGGTGGCTACTGGTGGTGCTATACAACTTGTAAACTTTATTGCGGCCAACAATTGGGCGTCTGGGTTAGCCTGGAAGGAAACATTCTTAAATACGTATGCCCTGGACGACCTGGAAGAGGAGGCCTCCATGTTTAAGCGCTCCATTGTAATAGGGCATATTGGGGGTGACCAGGAATTGAACGCGTGCGGTGATATTGGCATCGAGACACCCTGGAAAAAATTTTCTTTCACTGTTGACGACATTCGGTTTTATAATTTCGACGAAGAGACGCCAGATTTAGCGTCTGTGGATTTGTCTACCTTCCCAACTCGCGGCGAGCTACCTAAAAGACGTTGTGTTGCATACGACCCCTGCTATGGCACAGATGCCTTTGATTGCGGTGCTGTCACATTTTTTAAAAGTGTAAAATGGGACAATTGTGCTAGAAGAGTAACATTTGCCTGGGAACACGAAGCGGCAATTTGGGATATTGACGGTACTTTTGCTAATCAGGGTGCTAACAAGTTTATCGTTTCTCGATCTAATGCCTTTAATCCTACCCTTTGTCGGGATGACACGTCTGGTAAATATGATCTAGATGGAAAGGCTCCTCACGGTGCCCAAATTTGCGACGGCGAAAAACAGGGGCATAAGTTTAAGTTGCATCGCTTCATGTTTAATCAGGCTAGGCCCGAATCTATCGAGGGCACAATGGCTGTCTTTGAAAATGCTTGGGGTGTAACTAAGTCACCTTTCCGAAACTGCCGTCCGCGCGGTGAAGGATGGATGGTACTCCTGGAAGGGGAACAAGAATACTCCATGCTGTTCGAACAACACACACATATGTCCAACATTTCGTTTCGAGGTGACATTGATGATTTTGAGCAAGACCAGTGGTTGACCATTAGACATGATTTACCCGAGAGAATTGACGTTGCCGTTCTCACCAAAACCACAGCGGACTTAAAACGAAATGAGTCATGGCCTGCAGATCCGCTCAGCCTCGAACCTTACACGTACCACGTTGAGAAACAATCCCCTCCGTACAGTGTACGATACGTGTTTAATGGGAAAAATAATGCCATGAATCCACAGACCAATTCACGAGGTGGTGCTTACACTTATGGTCAGGATTTCGGACTAGCACCCGACTTTTACAAATGTTTTTACAAAGACTGTATTCAACCTCCAGCGGAGCCACCTACGCCGGCTCCAACGCTAGTCAAGTGCAACTTCTTAGATTGCCATGGAGGCATGACGACCGATTTTGTGGATATATCCATTCCGGTGGAACAGCACCAGGTTATTGATACGGCCGCAGTTGTCGCAGCAAATAATCACTTTAAGTTTGCGTCTATGGTGATTGATGGTACGCTAGAAATAGAAGCATCATCTCTCCAGTCTGGCGACGTACTGACTATTGAAGCTGACCACATGCTAATCAATACAGGTGCTGAATCGATTGAAAACTTGAGCCGTCGAAAGAGACGCGATACTGCATTCGTGAACAATGGCGCCCTCATAATTGGTACAGCCGAGAGTCCTATTCCATGCGATGTCAAGGTTGTCATAAAAATAAATGGCGATAAATTTTCGCGATCATTTGGTGCTCTACCGGACTCAATTCCCATTGGAGCAAAGGCGATTGGAGGTCTTGGTGGTATTCAAATGCATGGTTGCGCACTCAGTCGCACATGGACGACTCTAGAAGACACACTTGAACAAGGCCAGCAGACGATTACGGTTAGCCACGACATTGATGATTGGAAGGTTGGAGACGAGATTGTCGTCGCCACCACCGATCATGAACAACGTCACACCGAATATTTTAGTATTACCGCAAAAACAGGACGGCAAATTTCGCTTAATATTACCGCTGAATGGCGACATTTGGGCTTCATGAATACAAACAAGATGCTCCTCGGGCGCAACTACGATCAAGCAGCAGAAGTTGCACTACTAACACGAAACATTGTGTTAGATGGTACCGGTGGAGCAAATATGGAAGTCGGTGGCCGAGTAATACTAACTACATATACACAGGAGATTAGCGGCCATCACTATACACGCCAGGGATACGGTCAATTTGAAAATGTCGAATTTAAAGGCTTCGGACAGTTTGGTTACGATCGCTATGATGATTTACGCTCACAAATTTTGTTTTATAATGTTGACGGCACATTTAACAACTCAACAGGTCGCCTCCAGTCATATGTTCGGGGCTGTGCCTTCCACAATGGATACCACACTGCCGTGGCCGTAATGTTTGATTCAAGCGACATTGAAATATCGAACAATGTCATTTTTGGACTTGTTGGATCGGCCATTCGTACCGATTGCGCAAATATTGTGATTGATGGAAATGTTATTGGAAATGTCTTCCAGACGCAGCTGTATAATGATTACTTCGGCACGACTGTCAACACCAATTTCGCCGATGATAACATGCCTGCGGGTGTCGACACTGAAATGGCGCCTATGGTAACCATTACTAATAATCGTGTTGCTGGAGTTGATGGTTCTTGTTACGCAGGAAATGGCGAACCGTGCAGCACTTCAGAAACCTGCTCGGTTAATGATAACGGATCTACGCAAGTTACCGGAAATATTGGTCACTCGTGCATTAGGGGATATTACATCCTACGAGTTGGACACAATGGCTGCAGCAAGGTCAGCGGATACAATTTTTACAAAATGACGACTATGGGGGTTATGTTCATAACTAACAAAGAAGTTAACCATCTTATCATTGACAATACCATCATTACTGACTCTCGCCTGGGTGTGGGTTCAGTTATGTCCGGACCTGATTCAGTTAAACATCTTGCCGAATTAAAGACTTTGACAATTAAAAATTCCGTCATCATAAACAAGGACAATGCCACATTTGATTGCGCCTATGACTCTGATATTATGCTAAATTATTTCGCGTCTCAGTATATTGGCAGACAAAAGCCACCTCTGACGGCGGAGGAATCAGCAGGAATTTTGTTCCCCGAGTTTCCCAACGAAAAAACCAAGTTCCCGGCAAAGAATATGTTCGAACTTGATATGGACGTTGCAATGTACGGTCAGACTTGCGTCCTCAATACAGATTTCTCAGAATTTAACCAGAAATGCGGCGGAAAGGATTATCTGGTTGCCAGTAACAAAGACAATCATGATCATACCTTTAAGATTCATTTTATAGCCGGTAATACATGTGTTAACTGCGGTGAGGACACACTAGTGAACTACCGTCGACCGGAACTTGAATTTGTTAACCCCGCTGATTGTATCGATTTGCACTGTGATGGTCTCAAAAAGGGCATGGTAGTCGATAGTGATGGCGGTGTATTTGGCATGGCGGGCACGTATATGGCGGAGTCGGAGTATGAGTGGGATGGTGTAACCCGAGGAGGTGTGACATATAGCGATACGCGTGACGGATTAGGAGATTATAGGATTCCAATTGCAATGCAAACCAACTTGGACGGTAGTAAAATTGATGTGGAGAACATTTATTCCAATGCTGGTGTGGTCCGAGCTCCGGGCTGTGCATACCGTCCTGCTGGCCCTGGTTGGTTTTGTCCTATGGCGACTGGACTCGATTATTATGATTTAATCTATGAAATGATGGATCCAGATCATACAAATCGTCGGTTGACTCCGCTTGCTGTACGGTCTGAAGGGTATCTCGATATCATCAACGGTCCGGGTGATCATTCATGCTGCATTGGCTACGCCTGTAATGTACGATTGATGACTATCCACAGTACAGTATCGTGTGGAAAAGAGTACGAGTATTTTTTTACCTCAACTCTGCCAATTACGGCCAACTTCCACTTGCCTTACGCGCCTCCCAGTTGTATAGTCAAGGTTGCTTTTTACACCAAGCGTCCAAACCGAATAGACGTTTACATGGATGGCTTCTTCGTACCTGCGAACAACGCGGTTCTTGATAACGATGGCAAAATAACGTGGCAGATACCCGACGATAGCTTCATTCCCACAATCGATTCTCCACCTGGAGCCAATTACCACCAACGTGACAATGAAATGATGCACCTGGTAATGGCTGGAGGACACGTTTATAAAATTAAGGTTGTTCAAACACTATTATTGGAATTTGGTGTAATGACTGAGCTAACAAATGATGAATTTTACGATAATGGTAACGTAGCTGAAAACCTCGGTTCGTATCTTGGAATCGATCCCTCTCGCATCCGCGTATTAGATGTGATTAGCGAATCGACTCCTCAACGACGCCGGCGTCAGATTGCCGGCAACTGGAAAAAATACGGCAAACGGCGGCGACGTGTGTCAAACGATGGTGGTGAAAAGAGCGTCACAATTGAAATGGAAGGAGAAGTTGACGGAAATGCTGGAGCAGACAGTTTGAATCATTTAGCAAAGGGGTGCCTTGCTACGCCAGCAGAATGTTCTAACTCTTTGACAGATGAACACATGACAGGCATTGGTAATATAGCCTGTTCTGCTGCACAAAAACTCAACGAAGCAAAACCCGTCGTATCACTAGCTGCACTGCTTGGTGTGGCTGAATTCGGTACAAATGCAATGAACCGGACGGAGTTTATGAATTTCCTCGAGTCCAAGGTTGGTGTGAAGTTTGACACGTTAACGACAGCTTCTGATCAATTGAAGGAAGAGCAGGCAGCTATGGATAAAGCTGCTGATATGATTGAGTACGAAACGCCTACAACAATGAACCTAGTGCTTGAAAGTTTGCCAACCGGCCCTCAGTTGATTGGTCAAAAAATGTTTTCGCACATTTCGATTTACATGACTAACGAGTATGGTGAATTTATTGATGTGGTTGGATTTGTAGAAGACCCTTGGAAGGTGCAAGTCGCACTTTTCGAGCCAATACTTAATGGAGATGAAACACCATCACTAGACGGAAACACCAAAATCCCATTTGTACCCGGCATTGGTTACGCGACTTTTGACAACTTGGTCATTCGTGGGGATCTAAGTGCTACCAAGCTTAAATTTACCATAAGCAACTCCGAGCCTGAATCGACTATTGAGGCGATAATTACGCCATTCATTGAATTCTTACCTGAAGTTAGTCTTGAAGCCTGTGATATACATGAAGGCGAAGGGTTTGACAAAAAGTTATCCTTTACAAATAGTTGCGACTATGTATGTCTATCTCCTTGCTATGACTTCTCGGAAGTTAGCGGATCAGATGTTGGACCAAAATGTAACAATGTGACAAGCTGTGAAGGGACTAATGAGGATCCAACATTTAGTACGTGTGGAGAATCGGGTTGTATGTGCGACATGGATAGCGTGCCCCACTTTAACACATTAGAACCGTCAGATTACATGACAACTGTTTGCGACGCTAGATACATTGAATTGCGCATGAACAAGTGCGTAATGAACAAATATGGATTTATGCTAAGTGATCTTTACATTCACGGCCCCAATAAGACATCAGACTTTGAAACACTGGCATCCACTGGAAATAACAATTGCCGTGGGCACCTGGCATTTAATAATGGACCAGAATATGTTTTTAAAATTGATCGTACCCTGACAGACTGTAATACTGAAAAAGGAAACGATGGTGGATATGCAACCTACAGAAACGCAGTGCAGGGGATAGTTGGAGCATCAACGGGGGTCATTTCCCGAAGGCGAAGAGTATATATTGAATTTGGATGTAAATTTGAAGTAGATCTGACTTTGTCAACAAATATTGGGAGTGTGGGAGCGCATTCATACGAAGTTACTCTTGAAGATGAGGAAGGTAATCCATTAAGTCGTTGATCCATTAATTAAAAGACCTTTGTGGTTTGAAATTATCAACGTATTATTTTTGTTTGCATGTTGCCGGAGTTAATAACTTATTGTAGTGAAATATTTAAAAATGGGACTCCCTGCAGAATTTTAAATTAATGATTGAAAAGAGGGATCTTAGTCGGTTAAAGAGGTAGATGATATGAGATAATTTCTAACCACAAGGGTTACATTTCTACGCGTTTACATAGTGTATTCACAAAATAGTCGGGTTGTATGGCATTTTCTATATGCAGGTAACCACTATAACCGTTTAAATAATATATCATCGTTTAAAAATATCAGGTGACACCAACATCTTCTAAAAATCATTTTTTTCCAGATCATGTGACCGTCGAATTAAATTTTACCGTTTATTTGTGGCAACTTTTCACAAAACTGCCTTATAATACGCCTTTAGTTCGGCTACCATGAAATAGAGGAGGTAATTTAGAGTGCAAACATGGCAGTACTTTTTTGAATTTCGAAATATTTTGCCAGATATCGTCGGTCAAATATGGTCATCTCTGTCAAATGTTCA
>SCLE01413104.1:0-10597 GCA_004367955.1 Bathochordaeus stygius | reverse complement strand
ATGCGTAGGCGGACAACCCAATAAACCTAATTTACGCAACTTCTTCCCCTATAACCCTATTTTGTGTTAAATCAAAACATACCTTAAACATAACAACCCACCTAAATCAACATATCACTAAAAACTTGTAGTTTGAAATCCTCTTGCAATGAGTCGCTTCAACAATAGCCAGTATGGAAACTTTGAGGACAGCAGCCGACGTAATTTGAACCAAGGCCCTTCCTCATACAGTAAGATTTGACTTTCCACAACACTCTCTGCGTCACTCTAAATGTATTATCATAAGCTAAACATGCTCACATATTCAATAGACATCTAACATTACTCCTTTACAGGACCAAATGACTATGGTAGTAATTACCAACCTAACAATGCATATTCCGCGAATTATCAATCCACACACGCTCAACATCAGCACCAGGACACTCGCAACCAATACAACCATAACGACAATGCGCAGTATCAAAATGCCCACTACGGCTCAAACTACAATCAATCCGGTTACCAACAGAACCACAACAACAGCTCCAACTACAATAATAGCTCCAACTTTAGCAATGAACCCTACACACGGAATGATACTGACCAAAACCGGGGCATACGAAACAACAACAGGAATGTACAATATGACAACGGCTACAACGGCAACAATCAAAACAGCGGCAACTTCCAAGGCAACAATTACCAAAGCAACAGCAACTTCCAAAACAGCGCGAACAATGGCAATCAGACGAACCACACTTCGGTACACAACAGCTCCGGCAATCAGTTCCAGCACCAAAACCAACAATACCAGCCGAGTAATAGCCAGAATTCAGACTACTACAGGGGTGCTTACCCATTTTCCTACTATACTAAAAATGCCTTTTATTACACAACGGATAAAAATAAAACTGGTAATCTCTCTTACTATCATAAATGTACTATAAATAACACTAACCCTCGCGACCGCTCAAATCATCTCTTTCGTAATACGTGCGATTCCGCTAGTAGCAGCAACACCACTCACAAATGCTCATCCATCCTGAAAATTAACATGATCTCTCGCAAAACTTCAAATAATACTAAACTACCAGCCTTTTCTGCTCTTCGCGATAAACCCAGATGCTGCATACCTAAAAAACATCACGTTATTCAGTATAATAAGAACCATGACTTCACGTCGGCTACCAAAAATCTCGCTACCAAAAATTTCGCTAACAAAAATCTCGCTAGCATATTTCTGAACAAGAATAAGATAGCATATCACACTTCGGGCCAGCAACTAAAAACAAAAACTTTTAACATCCAAAATCACAAGAAAACGCTTTGTAAAATGGTAAGCAAAACAAGCAACAATAACTACTCCAACCAGTCAAATCAATCACGCAGCCGATCCAGCTCTATACAAGGGAACTGGTCTTCAAATAACAACGCTAGACCACGCGCTTCATCCATGGCTAACCGTGATAGTGAGGGGGGGTTCAATGAGTACCAACCCCTTTACAACTGGTTTAATTCAAGCTCATATCGTCAAAATCACGAGCGCATTTCTAAAATCAAAAGTTTCAAAATATCAACACAAGCCAACAGCCTGAGTGATTTCAATTCTGAGGAAGCCATGAGAACCGACGATGATCCGATGGTTGAAGGTTATACGACGCTTGAAGATATCCTATACTTCAAACTTAAACCAATAATCATGAATCGCCTTATTATAAACCTTGAGAGATGCCAAATAATACCTGACGACGTTGTATTCAACGACATGGATGACAACCAGAGCATAAGCGCCAACACTCGCATTCACAATCTACGGCTGATACATTTCACTGATGCCATGGCTCTTAGTAAATTTGCTCATGGTCGTATATCAAATAAGTCGCACAAATCAATTACGGCACTCCTTCCTTTTATTAATGAAGCCTGGAGCATGGACGGGGAGGGAAAGTGGATCCTCTCCCTCCCTAGCTGTAGGGACTTCTGTGCCATCTACAATAAAGCTCGTCACGTTTATAAACTGGGCGGTGTTGAAGTACACGAGCTGCAAAGTGAACTAGAACGCACCTCAGCCAACCACAATGACAGCTACAATGAAATGAAAAGAGAATCTAACATTGGAGCGCTACCACAATACTTTAAGTTTGAATACGACGACACGATTGGCTGTGTGTCGTATCAAGCCTCAAAGTTTCGCGCCATCAACGCTCAATTCGACGCTTTTCCATTCCAAAAGGAGATTCATCGCAAGAACTCCCGCTCGCGACGTGCCCAACTTACAAGACGCGGTAAACTTTTCCTACGACCCATTGGTAAAAACAAAATCACTCAAAGCAAAGATCTTCCATGTATGACTGACACATACATGGAATACCCCGAGGAATTTTTCAGATATGAATCTGATATTGAAGGTATTCGTATGTCTATAAAAGTACGCTATAATATGCTCCGAAAATTCTTTAATCTAAGACTGGACCAAATTCTACCGGTTCCCTCGGACTTAACTCACCTGAATATCAATGCTGGCAGCACCACCACCACGACCAACTCAGGCACAGCTGGACCCACTTCGACCAAAACTCTGCCCTCGTGCAGCAATTCAACATGTAACTCCTCTTCATGTCATAGCGCGCCATCTGCTTTACTAAACAATCATATTATGGATACCTCAGCCAGCAATACAATGGATAGGATGAACGAGTTACCTGACTTCAAACACGAACTTGAGCTCATAAAACAGTCGCTATCACAGAAGATCGAAGATTCTGCTCGGCAAATGTTCGCTAACGTCAAAGCAAACACTACAGCAATATTCAACCAGAAAAATCTTGTCACCGCAACGGTCAAAAAATTGGAAAATGTTGCCGGTGTCAATGACTTAAAATGGACCGACGCGATGGTTGAATTCAATGTGCTACATGAGAGGCTGAACACTAGTGAACACAACCTCTTTCTAAACGGTACTAGAGCCAGCATTGTAAGCAACCAAGTTAAACTCCTTGCCAAGGAAACAATCTTCAAAACGAATCTAATAAACGATACTAAACTAACCAATATTTTTGATATGGATGAGAACACCAGCTCTCTCGCTATGGTAGCTGGCCTCAAGACTCAAATCGATGACTTTGTCTCCGCCGGTAACGCCTGGAAAACACAGAACAAAGCGGTCAAGGACGCTAACGCTACGCAAATTGAACTTCTGTCGCAGCGTGAGGCGATTAATTTTAATACTATAACTCCAGAGTATAAAACCGGCGCATGCGTACTTGGCTCGCACGCCACAAAAAATACTATCCAAAATAATGCTGAAACTTTAAATGTTGACATTCGTACAAAAGGTCAAGACCAAGCTCTATTTCAAAATAAAATTGCAAACCAAAATGCTGTAATCCAAGGGGGTTTTATTACTCCTAATAAAAACACCTCAGGTATTCATTTAAATCATACGCCATCATGGTACTTTAACTCACCTTCAGTCTCCGCAAATTTGAAACAGCTGCCATCAAGCTCTACGAGGCCCTCTAATACATCGAATATCACGCCAAATGTAACCACTTCAACTAAGTTGCAAGCCCCCATCTTTATCGATAGTGACTCAAGCCCACCCAGCGTTCCGACTTCGGGTAGTGCAAGCACATCCACGGCTCAACCCTCTACTGAAAGCGTGAAACAGGTAACTAAGGATATGGCTCCACCGCCACCACCTCCGATCGTAAACAGTTCTCCGGCGGCCAATGAGGCTCCAATTGTTACTCTCAAACGCGGCAGATCCAAATCGAGCAACTCCTCACCTGAAAATAATAATCCCATTATTAACCCAGCTAACAAGAAGGATGCGGTCAATTATCATAACTTTAAAGCTATTGCTAAAAATGACAACCAAAAACTTCCCTTTGTTAAAATAAGCAAATCCAAACTAAATGATAATTTCAAAAAGCCTGCTAATGACTGCAGCTCAAGTCAGTTAACTTCATTATCTATCTCCGCACCGAAAACTGTACTCGACTCCCCAGTAATCAAACAAGAATCGGCTAAAGTAATCAACCTGCGCAAATGCTGTAGCAAAGCGCTCGGTTGGCCCTCCTTCACCGCAAACCAAAAACATAAAAATATTAACACGAATTCTGAGCTACTAGAGTACAAATTTCTATGTTTAATAATGCCCGAAATAATGATTGAGGCTGTTGAAAAATACCATGCTAATCTTAAAACTAAACACACCAGTGAAAACATTTTTTTCTACGATCCAAACGAAGTTGACATTAATGAAGTTGCCACCCTACTTGAAAATCTTAAAACTTTTGAACCGAGCATACGGGACTACAATAACTATTTTAACATTGTGAACGAAAACTCATATCACACAATTGAAAATATCTCGCTACCCCCCATCACCAGTAAAATGCTAAGTACTATCCTCACCATACTAGACAATAATCAGATCCAAATCCCGGCGATTCACAACATAGCGGAGCTCTATGAAATTATGATGCAGCTGCTGGACCTTAACAGCAGTTTTAAACCCAATATTAACGCACCTGTGAGTGACCCACCAAACGTAGCAAACCACCAAGGGGTAGGCAATTTCAACTCCATAAGCACCAGTCAGTGCAGGTTCCTAAACATGTCTTATCGTCACGTTCCACTAGATAACATACTCTTAACCTATAATGAACCGCGCTCAAGAATTCTGCTACGATTGATCGCTCTGAAACAAATATCTCCCGAGACACGCGCTCCTCCATCAGAATGTCGCGAAATGGAAATGAGCAGGCTGAACGCGTCGCCAACACTCAATGAACAATTCTCGCCACCAAATAGTACGACTGCGTCCCTTAATGAAAGTCAAGGTATTTCACCTAGAATCACACACAATAATAGAAACAGTCCACCCTTTAGAAATTTTATCTTCCCTCCAAGAAACTATAACCACTCAAACACTACCATAACGACTGAAGGACTGAACACTAGTGAAAGCACTATAACGCATCAAAGACCCAACATTAAGAATATAAAACGAAACCTTAATAAAATTAGCGATCTTACCATAATCTCAGTAAACCTGAACAAACCGAGGCATCAAATCCCAAAATTACTGGACCATTTTTCACACGCCCACATCATCTGCCTTCAAGAGCTTAACATTAACCCCTCTATTCTAATTAAAAAATTAATTATCCCCGCTAACTTCACTGCGTATACTCATGAAGCAATAACGCTTCACAACCATCCAACCGTACTTGCGGCCATTCTGGTCAGAAATGACTGCGGTTTCATCATTTCCACCAAAATTACCACAGCTCCATGCATAAGTATCTATATTAAGCTCTCAAATAGTAACTTCGCTTTTGGCTTTAATGTAGCCACAATTTATCGCACTCAAGTAGACAGTGAAAAATCCAAATCACTGGGTATTTTTAATGCTAGACAACACAATAAGTTCTATACGGAACTCATAACCAAAATATGTGCTGCTCAAATAAAAGTATCTTCGATACTTACGGGCGATTTAAACCTAAATTATAGCAAGCCCCGGCCACAGGACAACAAAGAACTATGCTTTAAACTCAGAGGACTTTTTTATAATTACGAAAATCACAAATATACTAGTACAAACATCCCACGTAAAAGGTCCGCCCTAGGAATCACTACCCCGTCGAATATTGATATCTTCCTAATTAAAGGGTTCAATGAAAACTACAAACGTGACAGCTTTGACGGTTCTAGTTTCTGTTCAAATGATGGTCACGCTATTTTAACTGCAATTTTTAGAACGGACATTATTCAAAACGAAAATATTACAACAATCACCTTTAACCAAAAATGCACGCCCGAACAAATTTACGACGCCGCCAGTGCTGCGCTAGTCTCTGCCAAACCAACACTAGACAAGCTAATCGAGGAAGCTAATCGCGAACTTGAACTCTGCAGCAACAGCAATTGGAAACCAAGTTTTCATACCGTCCCTTTCTCCAATGAACTTAATATGCTACTTGAATCAACCATGCAAAATATAATGCCTGTAAAAACCATTCTAGTAAATAAAAAAAGCGTTAACACTTATTTATCTGCTAAGACTATTGCCGTCTCTAAGGAACTAAGGAAAATTAACTCCCAAATTAAAAACTTTAAGATAGCTAACCCGTCGCTCAAGGAGCATCAACGCAATCTCAAAAAAACACTCCGGAAAATGACAAGTCACGATAGAAGATACTTCCAAAGTAAGCGTCTTAGTTTTGAAGAACTCAACAAAAATGATATTTATAAAATTAACCGTGAATTTAATGCGAAAGATAAGAGCGCTATGGGTAACAGGGGTAGTTTTTCTGCCAATGAACTAAAAGAATATTTTGTTAATCTTCAAAATTCCACCTCAACTAACAACAATAAATTTAAAAACATTGACCACTGGACCCACCTGTCTGAAGAGGACAAACTATCTAATAACGACCTTGAACTATATGATAAAGGATCATCTAAATGCAACTCTATGCTTAAACTTATCGCTAGTCTTAAAAGCAAAACAAAGGGACTCAATTCTCTACTTAACAAGGACGTATTATCATGCTGGCCCAAAAAAACACTATACTATTTACGAAAAATGGTCGAATTCGATATAAAATTGGGAGCCTTCCCTAAATATGATAAAATCAACAAAATAGTAGCGATTCCGAAAATGGGGGTAAAAGATCAAATGTCCATTAAAGCGAATCGTTTTCTCTCTATTCCTGGGGCCACCGCCTCAATAAGAGGCAAATACGCTGGAGCCAATTTACAAAAACAAACCAAAAAGAAAAAACTAATTCCCGATAACCAACATGGATTTCGGGTAAACTACTCATGCTCAACTGCGCTAATTGATATTCAATTGTTCATAAGTAGCATGCCCAAGAATAAGACTAAACTCATCATATTCGTGGATTGTACCAATGCGTTTGGTACAATCCCGCACGATCTCATCAAAAAAAGGCTGGAAAAAATTGTCTCCAAAAACATATATGAATATCTCTCGGCGCTACTTGATGACAGGGGAGGGGTAATTATTGAAAAAGGCCTACAAAGCGAAACAATTAATCTACCCAAAAACGGTGTACCTCAAGGCGGAGCTCTTTCCCCACTCCTTTTTTCGCTTATGATCGCTGAAGTTAACGATATAATCAGTAATGAGGATAAACATAATACTAAGACATTTCTATTTGCAGATGATCTGGTCATCGTCATATGCCGCGATACAATTACCGAGGCCAGAGCTGCCGCCACCAAACTAATGAAGAATCTTGCTACGTGGACCGAGAATCGTGGCATTCACATCTCCTACCCAAAAACGTCTTTTGCAATAATAGGATATACGTGCCAAAACTGCACAACTACTACCGGTTATCTGCTATCAATCTTCAACTCCGAATGCGAAAACAAAATATACGAAGTGGAGCTGGGCGAATACTTACAATGGAACGCCAATTTCAAACTGCCAAATATCGTACTGCTACTACCAACCAACATATTGGCGCAATATGCAATACGCAACTTCATTGGCTCGCTCGAAATCTGCAATGATGAAATAATGCTCGAAAAATTACATGCGCAAGAAGTACTAAGACTGATGAACTTTTCAATCCGTCAAGCCCCCTCACACGAATACATCTCTGGCATGTGCAATAATCTTCTAAATGAAATCGAGGCTATCAAATTTGAAGTAATTCACCAAATAAGACTACAACTCAATCTTCCTTCTGGCGATGATGAAATAAAAAACGACTACACAAAATGGGAACAAAACTATCCAGCAACCCGATCTCTGCTAATTCCAATAATCGAACTGAAAATCAAGCAGTATCTCAAGCTAAAGGATATCTACAGCGAGGAGTGCTTTTTAAATAGCAGCAACCAAAATTTTATGCACAATCTGAAAAGCTTCAGCACGAAGAAAAATCTTGTGAACTTTGCAACTACGAATCTAACCAAAGAAGAATTCAAAGCGAACAATCTGAGCATACTATCGATTATTGCTGGTGAAGAACAAGCTAAAAACAATCAACTCGTTGCTTTTACGGAAAACCCAAATAAGGTCCTCTCCAATGCCGTATGCCTAAAAAGCCTGATAAACTTCACGACAACGGGTGACTCCATTTGCATAAATAAAAACAAACGGCAGCTAAACGCCATGGATGAGGATATGACGGGAACATCTCCTTTCAAAAAATTAAAGACAGTCGGAACAATTGAATTAGCAAACCAGGTCTCCACCTCCGGCCCTCTCTCACGAAACGATGACGATCATGCATTAAATGATACCTCGCTTACGTACTCCGATAGTAGTATACCTTCAACGCAATCGCTCAAACGCAACGCATATCTTGAGGAAATGTTGGGAATTGGGACAACCTCAAACGAAAACTTTCCGATCTCGTTTGAAAAAATGATTACCACCCTAGTACAACTTGACACAACTCCACGCAACGGGCTCCGTGATTTTAACAAAAATGCTAGTATAATAAAGGAACTACTTACAGGCAAAAGTCTTGCTGATCTGAACCGCAAACCGGAAATTGAAAAATGCATCCTATTCATAAAAATGCTACTAAGAATCTTCAACATTTTCGACCACTTTAGCAAGTCTTCAAACGACGAATATCAAACTATCATCTCCCCCTTCCTCGACATCCTGGAAAATCAATCTAATGAAATCGAAGCTGCTTTTATCAAGACCTTCTCTGCACTAGTCGAAGAATTCTCCAATGCCAAAACTCAATCGACAATGCACAATCTTCTCAAAAATATATGTGGTAACGACAAAGCTGATGATTAAATACTAGCTCCTTCTCGCTTTTCACCCTTCCATCAAATACTTTAGCTGTGCGTGAAAACGCCTTTCCTCACACCTTTTTCCCTTATATAACTGCAAGAAAAGTCTGCTTCGGTCCTCAAAAACCATTTTTTCTTTTTGTCTCTTCCCTTCTTCTTTTTTCTCCTACATATATATTTTTATTTTTAGAACTCATATGAAGCTTGAGGCGTATATAAGTTGCTGTCAAATGAGTTGCGTTATGGAGAGCCTAAAAACTTACACAAACATCGGCGCAATTTTATTCTTCAACGAATCCAACTTCCACAACTGCTCAAGTACCCTTAACATCTATGCAAAAAAAGGTCTCGATGAAATAATCGACACTCTATATCGAATCGCGATTCTTTCTTTTCCAACGGCTAATATTTTAGCGAACATAGATAAAATATCAACACTAATTAGACTTCTCTGCCTGAAAATCAAACCTTATATACACAATACTTCTATACTAGTCAATTTAAATCCAAGACTTAAGCTAATCAATAAGCATATAATTTTAAAAAGTACGGATATGTTCTCCACTGCCACTGTTCACAAAATCCATAACATCTATGATTTTGACAAATCTTTTCTTTTTAAAATTACCTGTGACACGTTTGGCTACACATCCAAGAACGCTATCAAATTTGAACAAACAATACAAGACATCTACGCTGAGCTCAAACGTAAAAGTCTCCTGGACCCTGACAACTATAGAATCTGAAACGGTCAATCTACTTCCCACCTACGTGTTCTATTTATCCCCTCTATCAAACCTAACTTTCTATTTTCCAATATAGTTACCTCCGTCAAGCAGAGGACAATCTGTACCTCACAAGCATTAATATAACACAATACGAGACCCCCTAGGGTTAAATTGTGTCAAAATCTCCAAAATACACAATTGCCTTCCAGGCGCTCCCACTTATATTATATATTTTTTTGTATCTGCTATTTTTTCGATTTATATATACTTTATATACCTTTCAATATTTTCAATAGAATGACTGCTATGGAGAAAATGAAACTTGATTTAATGATGCTTAAATTTGATATAATACCTGTTCCGATTGAAGATTTCATCGAATGGTGGGACTCCAACGTCGGCTTCAAATCTGTGGACAACCCGCTAATAATCAAGCACGCCATCGTCAATTTCCAAATGTGGTCCCTTGCTGTGGACCAACTCATTAAAGACCAATCTCCAAATCACGCTAGCCTAATTGTCGAAGTTAAAGCGAATTTCAAAAGAAATAAGATCATCATAAAGTTATGGCATTCTGTCACGATGCTGGGCTTTCTACACGACGCAATCGAAAAGCAAAACAAAGAAATTGAACAAAGCTCTATGGACGCCACTGAAATCTCCAAAATGATTAGTCGCTTCGAGATGGACTCAGCTGAAAACGCAAAACCTGAAGAAATGCAACCATACGAACCCACGGAATACTAAGTATTTATAACTAATCACCAACCTAATCCTCTCAATAATTTATATAATAAGTACCTATAACTATATAATGGAATCGCATAATAACCAACAACCCATCCGCCAGTTTCAGGCAAACTTCAACGTTTATGAGTCTCCCCATCGGCCTCCCTGACTAAAACCCAGTTTCACTTAGTCCCATCCCCGTATCAATGGGCACGAAATATCCCATGCGTACCGTACTATTAACGTCAAATATAAATTGTCGTTATCTCCTATAAGGTAATATGGTACTTATTACCGTCACCCGATACAATATTCAGTTATTTTATTCAGTTTAACATAGCACCAACTGCGAGGAC
>SCLE01412993.1:0-10600 GCA_004367955.1 Bathochordaeus stygius | reverse complement strand
CCCCATTGCACACAACTGCTGAGGGAGACCGTTTGCCTAAATATGATAATGTTAAGTTACAATTAAATAAAGCCCCCGCTTTTACTAACATAATGGCCCCACAAAAAATGTATTTTACAGGAAACAGGGGGGGGAGTCTTAGACTCCCCACCAGTAATGAAATATTCGATAATAAAATCTTGTTTTCAGGATACAGGGGGCGCAACCGGTCTCGCGCGCGTGGCAACTACCGAGGCAACTCCCGGGGGCAGACAAGAGGCGCATACCAAACACCTAACGAGATGCCCTACTCAACAACTGATAGCAATGTTGCCGGTCCCCAAGGTAATGGACCCACTATATCGTATGACGCGACAGGAAACGTCCTGTCTCCTGTATCACCATACAACTCGCAGTATAATTGGTTTAGCAATGACAAATGGGAAGCTAACCGCAGCCCAAACAAAGACTTAATCAAATACGAGGTAATAACGACGGGAAATCACGCAAATGACTTCCTGAACCCTGCTGTTATGCGTGATACTAAGGGTGCATCAATAACTAGTGATCTATATAGAAACCAGATAGTACCTACAACACTTGGGCGCCTCATTATACTATTGGAGAGACTTGGTATACAGCCTGACAACATAGTTTTTAATGATGAAAACTCGGAAAGTGCAGTCCTTAACCAGGAAGTGCTAATCAACAATTTTTTTCTGGCAAATATTTGTGACCAAATGCTCATATTTAAATTTGCCTACCACAAATTCGTACACTCTAATCACAAGTGTGTCACGGCACGGCTCTCTTGGATAAGAGAATCGTGGTCCATTTCTGGACATAATAAGTGGTTACTAGTTTTGCCCACCTGTGAAGAGTTTACAAAAAAATATGAGATGGCTGCGCTGGAATTCAAGGATGGATGTGCGTCTCGTTATGAACTTGAAAAAGAACGAGATCAACTAAATAAGCAGCATCTAGAATCGTTTAATGCGGCTGATGAATCTTTGGTCCCTCCTGCATTCCCCAAGCACTATAGGTTTAGTGTTGAAGACACTTCTTGTTGCCCCTCTACTATGGCTACAAACTGGTTGTCCAAAAACAAAATATATTCGGCTTCAAAAGAGCAGAACGAACACTTTTTGAGAAACCGAATGATTAACAAGGGTACTCTGAATCGCAGAGGAGCTTTTTTCAAAGCGCCCTTTGGCGCCAACAAACACAAAAATAGGTCGGAACTGCCCAGCATGGATGACATGTTGCATGACGTTACTGAAAATCACTATAAATTCAGTAATTTAAACACCTGTCTCCTTGAAATCCGCAAAGCTAAATACTCATGCTTTGTAAAGTTCCTCAGAATGCGGCAAAGTGTTTTGCCGGATAACTCGGCTACAGCGGCACTGACTCGGAATACGGATATCAATGGATCAGCAATCGGACTTGATGCGGATAAATCGGACAAATTTGAAGCGTGTATTCTTTCAAATACAACGCGACTAAATAATCATATGGTAAAGCAGGACAAACAGCAAGTAGCCATGGATGCATATAAAAGTGATATTCTGCAGAACAAAAGAGATGTCAACGACCTTCGTATTAAATTGAAGCTGGTGGAGGACAATGTGAAAAGCCATAATACAGAGTTGATCATTGCAAATAAAGAATTATGTAATATTTCTTCTGCCACCAAAAAACTTGCTGAGGAGCAACGATTGCTAAAAATCAACCAAATCAGCACGATCAAGTGGCAAAAAGTACTCTCCAAGAAACTGGATGAGGATATGGAGGTCATTCGGCAGAAGGACTCCAACCTTAAGGAGCGTATTGAATTAGCCAAGGAATTCGGGGCCTGTCAAAATGCCAACCTCCACATTTTGGCCACTAAAACCCTGGCAAAAGATGACAACCCTGGAGAAATATTTGATTTCTGTGATGATGAACATACCGTCTCTAGGGCTATGGATATTGGAGCCACTTTGCTTGAAATTAAAAATAAACGTAATAGTCTAGCTAATAAGCGTCTTGAATTGGATGAAATTGTCCCTTTTTCTTTTTCAACTCATCAAAAATCATATGAACTTGATAACAATCTCGAGAAAATAAGTACGCAAAAATTTGAAGATGATAGTGTCATATTGCTAGAGACGGACACTATTGATGAAGAAAATTCAGGTAAGCATTTTTGTTGCTTACAGGCCACGGGAAAAAATAGCCATAATCGGTCTATGTTCAATAATATACCAATAAAGACCACTTTTGCGTCGTTATCATGTGAGTCTGGTACAACTCATACTATCCCATTTGGAAAAAATTGTTGTGGTGAATCGTCAGCAAATCGTGACCCACCAAATAACCCCCATTTTGTTGTGGATCCACCGGATACACCCTGTGTATCTGCGGATGTATTCTGCAATACAATTGGTGAAACATACAATAATGCTTCAGTGTCCAATAATATATCTTCAGTAGACATTGCCACCAGGGAAGAGTTGGACACCATTGATGCCATTGACCTTAACAAAACTTCTGCTCCATCAAGTAAAGGCTTCCTCACGCCACAACACAAGAAGGTTGCCAACAATCCGCCACCAGCCACGGCTTCAGCAAATAAGCGGAAAAATATGGCGGCCCTTAATGTTCTTCATAACACTACGCGCGCGAATCCTGGCAAACGAAAAAGTCCAGCGGACAAACAGGTGGTTTCTCAAGCTAAGGCGTTAAAGGTTAAATTGTGTAGTGAGGTCTCTGGTTTGAACAAGGGTATTCAGGAAGCGGATGGTACGAGCAACCGCCTTAATAGTACCCAGCTACTTCAGTATGAAGATGTTGAAGATGTTGGTGACGTTGATAGCGTTGTCTGTATCGACATCCATAACAACTCGAACATCTGTAACGATTCGCACATTCATAACAATTCGTGCATCCATAACAATACGGATGTCCTCACTGACATCTATAACAACTCGAACACCCATAACAATTCGAACATATATAACAACATTCATAGCAACATCCATATCAACTCGAGAAATCATGACAACTCGGTCCTAGATTTAGATGATAATATGGATGAGGTTATATCTGATGAACTGCCTTCACAACCAAGTTTGAAGACAGTAATAAATGATTATCTTCACGGTGAAGATTATCTCTCTGGTGTCCCACTTTTAACACAAAAATTTAAAAAGCGGAAAAGTATGTTACCAACTAAGTTCTCGAATCGTAAAATATTGGGGGAAGCTCTCAGCCATCCCCATCATAAACTATTGTTTCGATATGTATGTTGTATATTGCCGGAACTCACTATGCAGGTCGTGGAAAGCCTGCATAAACATACCTCAAATGAAATTTTGCTTAGCCAAGACAATAAAGGCAATAAAATATTGGCCGAACTTTGGGAGCTACTTAATAATTTAAAAAAATTGCATCCAGTAATCACTGACTACGACTATTTTCTCGAGGCCATTACCAATCAACAAACCAATTTAATGAACATAGCACTACCGGAAATTACCTACACCAATTTAAGTAAAATTTTGAATATATTTGAGATTAGGGGACTTATGATCCCTAATTTTCAAGATCCGGCCGAATTAGAAAATATTTTTATCAAATTTTTGGAAATTAATACGGACATTATTAGTAAGGCCATAGTGGTTTCGCCTAAAATGAAACAAATAAGCATTGTTGACTCCTTTGCCAAAAGTAACGGTTCATTATATAGTAACACTGAATTTATGAAAAACACTAATAGCACTTTTCATAATTATGATAATATTACTGATTCTGTGAATGTAGCATCTTCTAGTAATCATACTGATATACATGTTGGCTTTCCTGTTACGCACGATGATTCCCAGGGGGACCCTATTGTCCCCTCTTCTTTTCGTCATATTAGTAAAGCCTCAGTAATATATGAGTGTACCGAACCGCCCGAAAGCCAGCGATCCTTTACACAAAATGATGACAACAGACAATCAGAAGAATGCATACCCTCATCAGGTTACTTATTAGACTTAAATAATCTTAGCAGTGAGTGTGGTCCGCTCGAGCACAGTGGACCGGCTCCCGGTTATGTAGCGCCATCATCTCCTGTGGTTGCTAGTCTCGCAGCCTGTGAGGCGGGGGGTGAAGTTTGTGTGGGTTGTGACAATAGTGGTGATATGTGCGATTGTGACGTGGGTAGAGGTTGCCGCCCACGTGGGAGGACATCTCAAAATGAAATTAGTTCGTCTGCTTTTGTAGGAAGAAATAATATTTTCCCAGCTAATGTTATCAAGCTTAGTGACGTGGGGGCCCCCCCGGCTGTACCTCGGGATTTCTTGTTGGAACAAGTAGATGAGCAATATACCAAAAAAGCCGATTTTTTTGGACATGTAAATAGCGGACGCGAAAAGGACCCTACTAATCGCGGAACTAAGCACGGTATAACCTCCATTGACAAAATAAGAATAATATCAGTTAATCTGAATAGGCCTGTACAACAACTGCCGAAAATTTTCGACCAATATAATGGAGTCCATATAGTCTGTGTACAGGAGCTAGACTGTAATGCAGTTATATTGGCCAAGAGGCTATCTTACCCGAAGAATTACACGGCTTTTGTTCATGATCCAGCTATTGTACATGGCTCGCCAAAAATATTTGCGGCCATCATCGTCAGAAATGATATGGGGTTCACTGTAAAAGTAAAATACAAAAAATGTCCCTTCATTTGTGTCGCAATCTCCCTGGGGAATTGTGAACGTACAAATAAAAAACTGTGGCTAAATGTAGCCACTTTTTACAGAATGCATCTAAATTCCATCAAAGCACGTTCAATCGGAATTTTCGATAAAAGCAAATACCTTCAACACTTTGTAACAGGATTTCAAAAAATTGTTGAAATGCAATCTATGGTGATGGGGGTTATATGTGGAGACCTTAACGCAGATTTCCAAAATCCCCGTCCCCAAGATTGCAAACAATTTTGCACTTTTTTTAAATTATGCACGAGTGGGTATAGTAACCACAATTTTCATTACACAAATAAGGCTAATAAACGTAGCATCAGTAAACCACACTCCCTCTCGAATATTGACGTATTTTTATTAAATGAATTCATGGGGAAAAAAAGCTGTGCCCCCGTCGGGGGAAATAATATTAACTCGGTTATAAATAAAAATAACAAGGTTATGGACAGTCAGTATAACTATCATATACAGGCGCATGATGGCAGTCTATTTTTAGGCAATGACGGGCACAAAATTTTGGATGCTACTCTATATATTAACCTTGCTATTAAGGACAATTATATCACTGCGCTGGTTCAAAAAATGGCGGATCCAGCGGCAATCCACGACCTTGGCCTTCACGTCTTAAACACCAATCGCACCATACTCAATAAATTGTTAATTGAGGCTAAATCTGACAGAGCACGAGCTAGAGACACGGGTTGGGTCTACCCCTACTCTACGGTACCATTCTCCGAGCGACTGGTGGAGTTAATTGAAACATCCATGCTCGAATTAATGCCCCGTGAATTGATAAAATTTAATAGACTTATACCGACTGTTGAATCGTCCATTAGGGCACGGGAGCTATATAGTAAAATTCGCTTTCTCGAAAAACAAACTGACTGCTTTAGAATGTGTAATTCCGATGATAACTCAGAGCTCTCCAAGCTCAAACGTGAACTGAAGCAGCAGATCCAGGTTGACAGACGGGCCTTCTTGAGTAAGTCTATAAATATCCATAACCCTACAAACAACGATATTTTTAAAATTCACCGTACACATAACAAAGGGGGCAAAGAAGGGTTTGGTACCAGGCCTAATTTCACTGCGGATAATCACAAAGATCAGTTTCTCAAGCTCCAATTGAAAACAGCCAATATGTGTACGGTGAACGAAATGAGCCCACTTTGGGGAGAATGTGAAGCTAAGTTGGAAATCGACAAAATGTGCCTCTCTGCAGACGGTAACGATAAATCCAACTCCCTGTCCCATATTTTGCGTAGTATGAAAAGTGGGACCAAAGGGCTGGATTCATCGGTTAATAGAAAAATCATTGGGGCGTGGCCTGTTGATTTAGCTTTCTTTCTAATTGAAATGTTTCGAGTAGACATAAGCCTGGGTCTATACCCAGCGCATGATAAAATAAATAAATTAATAGCTATCCCTAAATTCAATGCCAAGGACCAATCGAGTATAACTGCAAATAGGATGCTTAGTGTCCCTGCATTCTCAGCAGGGAAAGAAAAATGGCTAGCAGCGTGCCTTAGAGATCATGCGGAAAAATACAAACTATTTCCCGATACCCAGCATGGGTTCCGCAAAAAACACAGCTGCAATACGGCCATTGCGGAGGTCCTACTCAATATTTCTCGCTGCCCCCCAGACTGGGTAACAATCTTAGTAACTGTGGACTGTGCCAACGCATTTGGCACGGTACCACATATTCATATTAATAATCGCCTACAAAAAATAGTGTGTCCTGAAATATAAAATCAGGACTCAATTGCAGAACGGGTACAGTCTTTGAAGGGGGCAAATATAGTGAAGTGTTTGAACTTATCAATTATGGGGTCCCGCAGGGAGGCGCATCTTCTCCGGTTATCTTTTCCCTCATGCTTGACAACCCAGGTGTGACCATTTCTAATGATAAATATGCAAACATAACCATGTTTGCAGATGATATCATTGGGGTCGTGAGCCGCCCCTCACTCTCTGAAGCTCGTGACGCTGCTCAAAATTTAATCGAGAACATTGACATATGGACCCAGGCGAGAGGAATTCATGTCTCCTTCGAGAAGACAATGTTTACGGTACTGGGTAAGTCTACATGCAACGATATAAAAATTGGGGACCATTTGGTATGCCATGAAAAGTCACTTAAATACTTAGGAATAAGATTTGATTCTACACTAAGTTTTGATAAACAAATAAGTTACATAAAATTTTCCCTAATACAGATAAGGGCCGTGCTAAACAATATAAAATATAAAGATGGATCTGTGGACTTATTAAAATTAGGCCGTAGCCTCATCTACGGAATCTTGAATTATGGTATAAATATTATGCCCCCTTTACACAATATAACCGCTAATAAAATATCCTCGCACCTCGTGAATATCGTATGTGATATCTTGGATATCAGAGTTGTGAACAATGTTAGACTGTCTTATGCAAGAGTCTTCAAACTTGTTGGCTGGCCAGATCCCATTAATTTGCAAAAAAAATGCTGTCTGTTGCTTATAGGAAAAATATTTCTTAACAAGCTCCCTGCATTGGTATATTTATATATCAAGGCTATGTTTTTGGTGAGAGGTTCTAATCGTACATGGGCAGATCATGGTCTGACCAGCAACAACAAAATCAGGATTATCGAGGGTCCGGTATTCAAGGCTTCCCCGCTGAACCCTATTTGCTCTAAACAATTTCCATATTATGCAACAGACTGGTTCAACAGGCTGCCCGAATATGTCAAGTCGTATCTGGGCACTAAACATTTTGAGCCGGCAATTAATGAACACTTCAAAGCTCTGTGCCCGCACAGAGCTGGTAAAATTAATTGTGGGTTCTGTAAGGCTAATAACAAAATTATGGAAAATGTATTGCATGACGTCATAACAATACCCAATTGTGGTCTTTCCATTCTTGCAATAGTCGCTAGGAAATGCTCGGTGGGCCTCACTCTAACTAGGTTTAAACTGGTCCAGGATAGCCTACTGGCGGAAGTCAGAAGGGGACTGTTTGAAATCTCGATGTAAAAGCGGGCTGGGCTCTTGGCCTAACAATACCCGTTTCGTGGGCACTAAAAATATCCGGCACTATAAATATCCGGCAAGTTGGGGCAGATTCTGGTAGGGAGGCATCTCTAGATTTGATTACTTTTTTCCGACTCTTTTCAACTTACTATTTTCTACTTTTCTACTATTTGTTGCTTAAAAAGCTTAAAATAAGTTACAATTTAATTATAAAACCCTATTTCGGGCTTGGAAAGGCTGTTAACTGTGATGAGTGCTTCTCCCTAAGTAAATTTTTGAATGTTGTAAGGTAAAAGAATCTATAAAAATTGAAGAATCTATTAAAAATTATTATCAAAAATTGATTAAAAAATGCTAATTAATATGGTGTTTGAATCGCCCCATTTCTGTATTATAGTACCCTAGTCTGTCCAAACACTTTTGCATCAAAGGGGTATTAGTCTAATGTATTATGAGTGGTGATGACATCATATTCAGCAGGTCTCAGACACACACTTTTCGTACCAATGTGCAACATCCTTTTATGGCTTCTAGATATCAAAGATATCCGCTCGCAATATTTATCAGCGAACACTCAATAACTAAAATAAGTTTACACGAAGTCAGTTTGGTGGCTGCGTTAGATAGTTCACAATTTTACAATAAGACAATATAATATGCAAACAGAGGTAAGCCAAATATTAGTACTAATTAAAAAATACAAGAGTGAGTCACCTATTCCACACTCATGACGGCACTATAGCGGCCGCCAGGAGGACCCTATTGCTGGGGGACCATTTTAATTTGGAATGTAATGGGTGAGTCATTCTTGAACAATATTCATTCAGGAATAATATTCATATAGTCGTTATTGATGCGCGCTATTGGTATCCATCTTGCCTAGTAGATTGTATACGAAATAAGTTCAACTCCTCTGAAGGAAACCTCTCTTGAATAATACAATTATGACAAGGAAATTGAATCAAGAAAATTGTGGAAATTTTATAAATTGTATTCAAGACAGATTTTGTTCATGAGTGAACAGTTTTATATTTCCATATGTATTTTATAAAGTGTTTGTCTTATAGATCTCGCCCCCTGTGGTTCGTGCCAGAAGCAGCGTAGTATCCCATCTCTCGAAGGGGGATTTCAACGTCTCACGAACAATTACAGATATCTGCCTGCCCATGAAGCTTGAAAAAAGGAAAAAATTCAATCCCTCTGCATTATTTGGGGAACTTATAATTGACATAGCTCGTATTTTATTGGCCCTTAAGATAGAGCTGAATGATAGTCTCACTGTGAAAAAACAGAATGAAGAAAACCCATTTGAAATAAAGGCCAAAAAACTGTATTTGGGTACCCTTAATTCCGCACTACATAACCCGTATTTTGCCGACGAAGAGGACAACAATACGGAGCAGTGTAATTGTAGAAAGTGTGCGCAATGTTACTATGACGGTAACCTAACTGACGACGAAATTCACGCGTTTATTGTGAAAATGATGCAGCCTGCCCCAGCGTGTGTTAAGATGGATCGCGCAAAATTCATATCAAGTTATTATGATATTGCTAGAGGAAATAAACCCGTTATAACGTGGATCAATCACCGAAGCCACTTTGGAAATGACTTTAACATCTTGCTTAACACCATGGGGGCGAAACTTAATAGTGGATGCAGGTCCACGTGTTTCACACTCCAGCGAATATTGGCACTAATATCGAAGATTGACATCAGTATACTGATGTCTGCTAAAATAAGAATGTTTATTAGAATAATAGAACGTGGACTCTTTCGGCTATTGCTGGGACAAATTGATGAATTTTCAAAGAACACGTTCAAATCCGCGCAAACTGACCCGGTACTTGAGTTCGCCAGAGGCAGACTACTCATTATGGAGGCGCTCTCAGAGGCCTTGCCAGAATTTTATGCGAATTATATTTTAATTAAAACAAAGGAAGCTAATTAATATGTTAAGATAATATTCGAATCGAGTAAAATTTTCGGAAATTTTCGGAAACACTACGTGCCAAAATTGCCAAAATCGCCAATTTGCTAAAGTTTACATGAACAGCAATTGGCAAATGCGTGGGCGAAATTATTATTATGATAAATCATAATTTCTCCTCCCCCCCCCACCCCAACCTAACATTCTATAAATCATTTCATATAGATATGGCTTAAAAACTAAACCTATTCTTATCAAATTTTTGCACTTCTGGGATGTTTCAATATTTTATACTATTTTTTAATAAAACTAGCCATGATAAATATGCCATTTATAAAAACAACCACACTCTTATGTAATCTTAGATTATTTTAAAAACTACCCTAAGTATCATGGTTTGTACTATATTGAATCAGCGCCTCACTACAAATAATTTAATCAGCGTCCAAAGCCCAATACGGATCTACAATGCAGGATACAGCAGCTGCCGAATATGGAGCGGGGCGCTATGGTAGCGTACATCCGAATTGATGTCACTAATTTTACAAACTCGAATGTGGTAAAAATAGTCGATGTAACTGAAATACTAGATACCTATGGACAGCCATGCCTCATAAAGGGATTTGCTAAGAGCCTTGAAATCCTCAAACAATACAACGGGCCCGTTAATGGGAATTTCATTAGAATCAAGATAAGGAATTTATCACTCATCAAATCGTGCTGTGGTATGTACAAATATAAAAATCCGTACAATCCGAATGAAATCCTGCAGCTGGGCAGACCGTACTCAAAGCGAATACCACTGTACACGCGTGTGGATCCGACAATCTTCCGGACTCAGAAAATTCAAATATAGTGCTAGACAAAGCGTACACTTAGGGAAATCTCAAATATATCGCAAAACTGGAAGCTTTATGTATTAATAATGTTCTAACACAAA
>SCLE01412882.1:0-10605 GCA_004367955.1 Bathochordaeus stygius | reverse complement strand
ACCAAAATGGTTAAGGTGTGGCTACCACGGACGGGAAAGTTCGTGTCGCCTTAGTTAAAGAAAGGTGAACCCTTGTTAAATGAAGGGGGTACATGGTTATGGGATATTATTACTAATGCTTTAAAAGTTCTCAAGAATTTTTTAAAATTAGGAAAGGGGGGGGGGTTTATACTAAGATTGGGGTTACCTCATGCAACAATCCTTCTATTCTCCTCATCTGTTTGCCGTTTAGGCGTCAGTATTCTCCTCACTTATTGGAGGTGATTGTTTCTCTAATTAAGTCATACTCTTAATATGACCAATGAGAAAGCAGGGAACAGGTGCCTTGTGACTACGGGTCTCTGATTGGCCGATGATCTGTGGGCTTTTAAAATAGAGCTCAAATGTCGCTGAAGGAACGTTCGTTATAAAATAAAATCGATTGGAGGATTAGCAATGTTTATAAGATTGCGCGTTGTATGAAGGATGGTTCAGAGTGGATATGCTTTTATTAAACTGAGCATTGTGAAAACTGAATAAAGAGGAATCGCCGTTTTTTAAAGTACCTGTTTTTCTGCCTTAAAATGCTATACCTTTAACTGCCTGTACTAAAAATTTTTAGATATTTAGATTACAGTCATGTAGGACTGAGAACCTGAAATACTGGTTGAAGGAAGTTTATTAGAGAAGGATTGATGAATTGTAGAGAAAAAAATTTTATAGAGAAAGTGACTAAGATAGAGAAAGTCTGTTAAAACATTGCATTGGTTTAAAATCTATTGCGGTGTTTTCGGAAAATAGCAATTTTCAGTTAACTAGACCAACTTGTTAATTAAGGCTGGCCAAACTTTCTTAAAATTGTTAAAGAAGGTTATTCAGGGAACGCGACGGGAGACTTGCCGAGGGCGGTACTTTGGCCTTGTAAGGCAGTTTGAGCGCCATGGGAGATTTGCCAAAGGCGGTGTTTGTTGCCTTTTCTAATAATATTAGAGGGGCAGAAACATGGCTTTCACCGTAACGGGTGGCCTAAAAAACTGTGTAAAGGCACATGGCAAAATTTTCAATGGAAGGATTTTTCGAAATAGGGCTGTGATTGGTCAGCAATTTGGTTTAAAACGAAGTTGTTGAAAAATTTCGTGCTAAATTTGTTAATTTATTGGAGTAATGTTGCCATGAATTAACCAGATTTCGGAAGGATCCTTTAAAAAGATTTTTTTTTTTGATTAAAATGTCACAGGAGTTTTCGCCGGGGGCGGTGTTTTTGCCTTTCTAATAGTTGGAAGGGGCATAAAACATGTTTTTTATCATCAAAATTGGTACCTTAAATGCTGTTGAAAGGTACATGGCTATTTTTTAGCTGAATTTTTTAGCTGAATTTTTTATGTAAACAGGTGGTGATTGGACAGAATGAACTGACTAAAAACTCTGTTTGACATAAACTGACATAAACTCCGAGCAACCAAAATTTGATGAATTTTATGTGAAAAAAATTGCGGTTGCTGGTTAAAGCAGTAAATGTCTACCTAATGATGGGGACATGAAGCTGACTTTAACGGGGTGTAAACCAGGCTGGGGAGACGGGGGGGGATAAAATTTTCCTCGTCTTCAAAGTTGGTGGTTTTCTGGTCGTAATGTAGGTTTTTGTGAAAATCGTGCTCTTTTCTGTAAAGGCCAGAGAAATGTGTGTAATTTCTAAAGTAATTTATTTTTTACTTTAGAAATCATCTCAAGCAGGAATGTCGCTAACTAGCTCATCAAAAATTGTCAACTTTATGCCGGTGGTCACGGGTGCTTCGGGCACAGACCAACCGGAAAATGTAAAGATTATCTTTACAACGGAGAAAGAAGGAGTGAAAATGGAGGAATTGGTGCCGATTTTTGATGGCATTTTGCACTATACAAAGGTTGTAGAATTCTTATTTTATTAAAAACATTAACTTAGTTTAAATATTTAGATTCGCATACAAATGAAAACGGGCAGCTGCTCGGGCGAAAATTGGTCACTCCTGGTACACCCGGAGGCGACACTGAAGGATCTTCGAAGAGCGGTAGTTTTTAGACTGGCTCAAAACTGGCAATTCAAGGAGGATGACGTTCAATCCATTCTCATTGCGGTTAAAGATGGTCTGTTCAAGCTGGTTGCATCGTGGGATGCGGTGCCTCTGAGATACAAAGCTCAATTATTGAAGGATTTGGGTGGCAGCACCAGAAATGTCGAAAGGTCATTTAGAGACCTGAGATTGAAGCAAATTTTAACGATGGATACGATTTACCAGGTTAGTCAAAATTTGGAAAGTAATTTCGGTCGTCAGAAAACATACTATTTAGGAATTCGGAGGATGGCTTCAAGTAGATTCGGAAGATGACAAACGTGTTTCGGACTGGCTTCACCAAATTTGTCTTCAAAAGAAGGAATTGAGACAGGATGAAAATTTATTCGAGCTACTCATCAGTATCAAGGCGGGTCCAATGGTAAAACCAATTTACGAAAACGATACGGGCAGCCTGTTCAAACGAAGGCTGATTGATACCTGGGCGGCAATCAAGCACGAGCGAGATTTGAAAGACGCAAATGCAGTCTCCATTTTGGATATCAATGTCCGAAAACTAGTGGCCAGAAATGTGGCGTTTTACAATATGTACCTGTTGGAAGGACGTTTTATTATTTCGCAGAAGGAGTGGTGCACAAATCAAAATTTCCAAGAATCCACGATTTATTTTCAGCTGTTAACAAAGTGGAAGGCAAATGCGGATATCCTCAATTTGTGTGTGGAACAAAAAAGCGAGGAGTATAGAGCCTGGGCAGCGGTTATGGAAAGCGCGCCTGAAGACGAGTGGGACACTGCAGTTTCCTGGCAGATTGCAGTTGCAGTCAGGTAATTTTTTGCAATTAGAATCTGGCTTCTGAATCATGTTAATTTGATTATGATAGAGACTCGGATCAGCTGCTCAACTTGCAGTCAAACCAATTAAAAAGCTTTGTGGTGGAAAATGTCTTCAGAAGGATTCTGAATAAAATGGTGAAGAAGTGTAGGAAGTTTCTGCTTGGAAGAGAAAAAGAAGTTCAACTCTATTTCGAATATGGAAAAAGCTCTATTAAAAGCGTCGACATTGTGGCAATGATAGCGAGTAAGCTGGTCAAGTGTAAAGCAGGATTGAACCAGAATGCGGTACTGGTCGAACTTCTGGAAATCACGGATTCCCTACTGGGTGACGACAAAAATTATTACCTAGAAACTGTCAGAAGGGTTAGTTTATTGATTAAATACGTGAAATGATAATTAACGTTTATTTAGAAAGCCCTGAGAATTTTTGCGACATGGAGATTGTATCCGGAGGAGATCCCTTTTGTCATGCCCTGGTTAAGACAAGACAACGATGCCTTCAAAATGTTTGTCGAAAGAAAAGGCGGCTTACAAGGCACGTTATGGGAAGGAATGGAGCCGGCAAAAAATTACAATATCAGTCTTACGAAACTGGTGCTGGAAGAAGAAAGCAAGGTGTCAGAAATTCTGGTCGAGGCGGCAAAAAGCTGGGAAACGGATGAGATTTACATCATTTCGCCAAGTGAATGGTTCAGATTGGAAAACCAGTTCGACTTTTATTGTGCGGTTCAAGTTTGTGAGGCCAAGCCGTTGTTTGGAAATAGCAGATGTTTGACGCATGCGAAACTTTATCAACCGTTGGACAGAGCCATGCTAATACAGAAGGAAGATTTGGAAATTTGGCAGGGTTTTATTTTGGCCAAAAATGTTTATGTTCCGGAAAAACTCACTAAACAAGACACGGGGTCAGTAGTTGAATTTCCGTTGTTGAAGAAGGATATGAAGCCGATCCAGAAGCCGGTAAAATCACTGAGTTTCAAACGAGTAAGTTAAAACGGCAATTTATCTAAAAAATTGTTTCCTTCTAATGAAACTCATAGGGTACTAAAATTTTTTAAGTGTCTGGAGGAATATGAAAGGCTGGAAAAAATCATAATTATAGCGCAAAAATGCTGGCAAGACTATGAGGATGCAGATCAATTGGTTTGGGATTATACAGATCTGAAGGAATTTCTAAAAATAGCTGATGAAAACGAATGCGAACAGGTAAAAATTTGGCGTAAAATTTGGCGCAAAATTTGGCGTTTTCTTAAAAAAATAGGTATAATAAACTGTGCTTTAAGATCATTCTCAAAGTTAAAGAATTGATTCTGAGATTTGCAATCCCGGAGGAAGAAAGATGGGCGGATATTATTGGATACCTGCTGACGATAGCCACAAATCAAGGCTGGATCTCGAAGGATAATCAGTCCAACTCCTGGTCGGAAATGCTGGAGAAGAAATTTCAAATTGGATTTGGCCAACAAGTTATCAAATTGGCAAATCCACCAGCTATGTCCAAAATGGTTTTCAATGGCTATCTGACAAATCGATTTGACAACACGTCCTGGAACCCGTGGAGGGATTTATTGGAAAATGATCGTGTGTTATCGTACATTACGCCAAAACTCAAACTACAAAAAAAGGAGGAATGCACAAAAGTTATTGTCATTCAAATGGAGTCGACTTTGACTACATTCAAATCGGAGCTTGAAAACTCAAACGAGGACGCTCGAAATAGGTGTGATCAGCACGAATACTCCAGGTTGGAATTCAAGTTTCTCAAGGCGGTATCGGTGAAGGACAGATGGAGCCCGAAGGAGTTTTTCAATACTTTTGATGAGGACGAATGTGACGAAATATTCAAGCTAGAAGTTATGCTAGATGTAAGAAGGCTGAATTGCAACAGCACAGACCTGGACAAGATTGATTTTCAGCTTGAAAATATGGACAGAAAAGGTTGGTTCCAAAATATTCAAAATTTAAAAATTTAATATATTTAAATTTTTTAAAAAAATTTATAATTATATTAAAATTGCATTAAAAGGTAATTTTCCAAACTCGAGATGGATGCAGAGGGAACGCGTGTATGCACTGGCTTCAGAGTTAAAAACGGAGGAAAAAATGATCGACTTAGTGAACAAGTATGCGGCTTTGGACACGGAAATCATATGGTTTTCGACGGGTCCGGTAGTCCAAAGTAAGTGGTTTTGTTTAAGAAAAATAAAGCAGAAATTTACTGAAAAACGGGATTTACTGAAATAATTTGCTAGGTAAATGGCTCAGGTCAACTAGGTTGCTGAAACGATCCATTCCAGACGAAAATGGTTATAAAATCGGAGTGTACGCAGAAAGGCTGAAAAAACCACTGATATTAGTCTGTCTCAGGTTGGGGTCGGAGGCCAGCACTCAAATGGATTTGAAGGAACAATTAGAGAAGATCGTTGTCGGGGATCTTTTTGAACACGGCCAACTGAAGGAATGTACAAATGGAGCGGTTGTAGCTAATGTCATGGCGCAGGTGTCAATAATTAGAAATTGTTGCACGAAACCGCTCATCACACACATCATGCCGATTTCGGGCGATATGGTAATGTGGTCACAGATAGCGAGCCTTGGAAACCTGCTGTTCTGGAAAGAAAACTTTGAAGGAATTTCGCCGTCAAAAGGTAATTTAAATTGCTTTGACCAAGTTAGAATTGAGGTTTAAAAATTAATTTTTGTTTAGACAATTTCATGGTGTTAGCGAAGGACCAGTTTTCGTGGACTGAGTTCTGGAACACCACGGAATTTACTCAAGTGGAAAGACGGTGGTGCAGAATGAGCTGGCCGAAAGCGAAGAAGGAAAATGGTCAATGCTTTACGAATTTTCCAGCGGAAGGCTTTCTCAAACCATTTGTTCAAACTGACAAATCATTTGCACAAGTGACATCAAATTGGTCGATTTTTGTCAGGGATGTTGTCCTAGTGGTGCTGGAAATGACCCCCCAAATTTCGCGAAACTGCAACAATATTGGGGAAGAGCTTATGGAGCAGGAAATGGGAGAGTCCTATATACCGGCAGGAATTTGGTTGCGAAGAAATGGGAAGTGAGTTTAATCGTTTCAAATTTATCGTTCAAAATTATTTTAACTTTATTTAGCACATCTTTCATGAATCCTGAAAAAGCTATTGGACAGATGTTGAAATGGGCTGAAACTGCAGAAACTGATTTAGCATCGCAGGAGGATTTGACGGCGATAAATTATCTGAAGGATTGGACCAAAGCGCAAAAAAGGGGCATCCAAGACAATTTTGCCAAAAAAGAGTCATTATGGAACAAATACCCGTTGACGTTCAGAGATGAAGGAAGAAAAGTGTGGCGCAGATCCCTGGCTATTACAAGGGGCAACAGATACAGTCTGGGTGAACCTGAGGACGAGGTCATTCGAAAGAATATAAAACTCAGAATTGTTCTTCAAAAAGGATTGGAAAACCTTAGAAACAGTGATGCGGTTTTGGAAGCAGTAACTGGTTTGGAAATAGCTTCGTTTCAAGAATTTTTGAAGATTATAGAAGGTTAGTTTCCGTGATAACAATTGTCTCACTCATAAATAAATTTAGGCAGCACGAAGGAGATTTATTATCATGCTAGTTGGCCAGGGTCGCAACAATCGGACATTGTGAAGGTCTGCAAATACTGGGAAGGACTGTTCAAAATAGAGGAAATTTGGAAACAAAGAAGTCTGCTGAGGAAAATTATGTTTAAATCTCGGCTTCAACACGTTTGCATTCCGGACTGGAAAAAACTTCTGGTGAAGATGGCAGAAACTATTATGTAATCGGGAACCGATAAAATTGTAAAAAATGTTTTTAAAAAATTTTTTTCTTATTCTACACTGCCTGTTTGCACAATTACATTATGTTAAAAAGTATTGGAGTTTAATATTAAATGTTGGAATCTTTTAGATAAACTGAAGGATGGAGCCGAAGAAAAAGAAGGCAGAATTGTCAACGGCCCAGCAAGCGCACGCCAAAATGGTGAAACTATCCTTGGCCCTGATGAATATCAAAAGTCAAGAAAACGGCATTACGCGGGCAACTTTTCTCGAAAAATATATCGAGATCATAGAATGCCTCAATACATCGGTTCAGGGAGGACGATTCACCACGGTTGCCAGCAGGGTAAAAAAGGAAACTCTACTGGGCAGATTGGACAAATTTTGGAAGACGGATTTGTGGTACATTCAGCAAGACAGAAAAGGCGTGTTTGAATCTTGGGAGGAAATGACGCAGAAGGAGTGTAAAGAGACCCTGGTAAAGCAGACTCAAACTGATGAGTTTATGGACGAAACGGCAGATTTGTTACCACTTACAGATCTGAGAGGTGAGTTTTATTTTACACAATAATTACACTATATATTTATTTTACACTATATATTTATTTTACACTATATTACACTATATTTATTTTACACTATAATTTATTTAAAATTCAGATTTGGAAAAGAAAAAGATGAAACGAAAAAAGCCGTCAAAAAGTGCGAATACGGAACGACTTCTCAATGACTCGGAGATGCTAGCATCTTCACTTGAAGTAGGAGAGAGTGAGCTGATAATTTGTGAAAGCCCCAAAAACTCGAAGCCTGAAAAACTGACACCAGAAGAAGCTAAAGTTGAAGTTATCTCAAAAGTGCATCAGCTTCACAAGCAAGTCGAGGTTGGTCTGGATGTTAAGAAAATTGATTTTGTCAATAATCATAAAATCAAAAAATTGCAATCGAAGGTCCATAGTTTGGAAACGAGAACGGCAAAATTGGAAATGGAAGACCGACCTGGCAAGAAGGAGTTTTTGGAGTTTGCAACTCAGTCGTATACAGAGGTAGAAAAAGAATGTTTTATTATATTTATTGCTCATTTATTTTAGAACCTGTTTAATGATTCAACCTGGTATGAGGTCAAGAGGTCAAGATTCGGACTAGATCTCTACTATCTGGCAAGAAATCTCAGACTGGACGAAAGTGACGATTTCATGTCAAATTGGTGGGCGGTCATTATGAAACAGGGCATGGCGCAGGAAACGGTCTATAATGCGAACCATTATAATACAATGATTGCGGATCTGCGAGCTGATCTTTCAGTCAAACTGGGGAGTCTTTGTCTGGAGGATGTATTTGCAAAAGCATTGGCCCTTTATGCTTTGATTCTGGAGCTTAAATTAGAAAATGCAAAACAATCTATTAAGCTCAAAGCGATTCTGGACAACACGCCAAAAGTTCAGACGTTTTCGGAAATCCGAAAGACATTCGAACAATTTTTGCCAGAAGGAGTGAACCTCTGGAGGAGTATACACATGGAATTTGATGTCAAAAGGTTAGACAGAATTGGGGTGTTGAGAACGTTTGAAAAAAGATTTAAGTTTAGAAGGGCGCAGCCCAAATGTATTGATTTTGACGTAAATGAATTGTTCAGTTTCAAGGCAGCTGTTCCAGAAATAGCGCAGCTGGATCTGGAAACAATTGAAGGAGAAATTGATGTTGGCACAAATGAAAACTCATTTGAATCGGCCACGGACATTGAAGAAGAACCGGAAAATGAAATAAATCAACCGAGTTGTAGCAGGAGGACTGATCGGGTTGAGACGAAAGTAACGGTTAAAAGGGGGAGATCGAAAACTGTAGGTGAGTTTTTGATATGAATTATAAATTAATTTTACTTCTTACTTAAACTGTTTTAAAGAGCTTCCTCCAATCAAGAAAAGGGTCAAAATCTTGAGTAAAGTTCAAGATGATGATCGTTCATCGCGTGAGCAAGCCGCCAGAAAACGCAAAGAGCAGGAGAAGCTGACTGAAATCAGTGAAAAACGCTATGCAGAAAAGTACGTTATTAAGGCCAAAACCAAGAATGTTTCCCCAAATTACCTTTCAGCAAACAAAAACTGGACGCCGAATATGAGAAGAAGTTGCGAGAACTCGGAGATGCTGAATGCGGAAGAGGATTTCGACGAAGAACTTCCGGGCTACACCGACATGACTCCAGAGATCGACACGACTCCGGGGAGCGATCAAGAATCGGAAAAAGATCTGAAGGAAGAGACCGACACAGATCAAGATCCAGGGAACGAAATCGCCATAGATGAAGAACAATGGCTCCTGTTTGATGATCTTTAGAAAAAGGTGATGATTATTTTGAATTTAGCAGTAGAAGATTTAAAAGTTAATTTATTAGATCGCAACAATTGCTGAAGGATATTTACAAGAAGGACTGGTTGCACCTGTACTGTCAATTACAACAAGATTGTCAATTTGTCAAGTCTAACGTTCCGCTATTTACACAAAGTTATGTTCTTCAATTACAGCTGTTATTTATTCCGTTATTTAAAATATGTGCACTGCCATGACTACTTAATTAAGAGATTAATTAAGACAGATGTCCTTTTTTGCGAAAATATTAATTAGTTAAGTTGAAATGTTTCAAATCGTTAATAAGTTACAGGTGTTAAAGTGCCTTACACTGCTTTTTTCTTCGTGCCGCCATAAAATACAAAGTGCCTTGAATATTTCTTATTTGTAATATGTTTCAGAAACATGCTGCAGTTTAAAAATAAAATAACTAAAAAGAACAAACACCTGCGTAATATATGGAAGGAATACTCGCAGTTTAACGATAATATGGATAATAAATCGGGCCTGTGTACTTGTCAGGGTAGAATTTTTGGGCAAGTAGGCGAGGAACCGTCTCATTTTGATGAAATTCGATGTTATTGCATGGAGATTGAACATCAAAAATGGCTGGTAGATTTTCTGTTTGAGCCAGAAATGGTTCCAAAAGCGGTTAGAGCTGTGAATAAAAATAATTGCATTGTAATAGATGCAGAAGGGAAAAGAAGGGGCCCATTGTTCCATAAAGAATGGAGGGCCTACAGCTGGAAACTTCTCCAGAAATTTCATGAAATTGCAGAAGGATGCAATGAATTTTATTGGGCGGACGTGTTTTTCAGAGATATGGAGGATTTTTATGCAGGCATCTACTCAGATTTTGCGGAAATTCATCTTATTCTCATAAACAAGCTACATGGGGACTGGAACAAGCATGTAGCTTATAATGATGTGCACAGAGGTGTAGATCTTTATGAAAATCTTACTCCAATTAATCCAACTCAAGGAAAAAATTTTAGAAATAAAGGCAAAATTGGTACGGTTACAGAGATACACGAAGAATTTCTAAAACTGGTAGGAAAAAATAGGCACGATATTAATTTGTGGGAGGAAAGAACTTTGCGAAGGAATCAGGCTCTAAAGTGGAGAAATCGTGTGAAACTAGCGAATAAAGATAAAGAAGTGGTTTATAATCAGAATGAATTCTGTGGTTTTGAAAACTGGTACAAAATCACAAAAGAAGTTCCGGTGATTAAGCAACCAGGAAGGAAGGCTTTGAAAATTATAGAAACCAATAACTCACATGCGCTTAGAAAACATAGTTTATTTATCACAGAAACCATCACAAAGTGGTTAAGAACGGGTACGCTAGTGATGGTTAGAAAAGAAAGTGTCAAATTGGTCTCGAAGCTGGTGCTAGCATCAATGGAAACCAAGCCAAGGCTGTGTTATGATGGGGGCATTCTCAAGTTAACGGAAATGAGTTCTACCCCGTGTAAATTGGAAGGCTTAATTAACATTATTGATGTCATTGATAGATTTGATTTTATGACAAAATTGGACGACAAAAGAGGTTTCCACCTGCTAAAATTAAATAAGGAAAGCAGGGAGCTAACAGGTTTTGA
>SCLE01412771.1:0-10620 GCA_004367955.1 Bathochordaeus stygius | reverse complement strand
CAATATATATTTTTTTTTTTTTTTTTTTTTTTTTCCTTGAGGTGTGCCTCATTTATTTGAAGACGAAGGTAATGTTGCAGCGTAGAAAACAGATGTAAAACGTAGGACAGGCTGACTATAAGCTAGCAGTGCACGTCTGGAATCTGTGTTCATGGCGATGCAACCTGGGTTGGACGATGTTTCCGATTGGGTCAATTGGAGCGTCGTCCAACAGATAGCTGAAAAAATGTTAGTAGGGATTAGTAGGAATATCAGTAAATTTAATTAATTATAAAATTATAAAATGTAATCATTAATATAATCAGTTAAAGTAACAGGTGGGGACCCTAGTCAATATGACAACCGGGAGCACATGTTGTGTCGGGATTGCAATCATACGACTTACGTCGGCGGTGCTGCGATATTTTTACGATTAGTTGGCGTCCTTGTCATTGCCCATCTCACTAAATTGAATACGCATTTGTAGTGAAGTCTCTGACTCGGCGTTGTTCTCCGTAATTGCATTACGTGCACCTAAGGCCACAACAAGATGCCATATCTTGATTATTATTCGATCTCTGCGTAGACTTAGTTCCATATTGTTAGCGAAGGTATGTAGATCGTTGTTTAGAACATGAGAGTTCACTTGATTGTGAGTTTTTATGTAGTTCTCCCATATTATAAAGTTTTTAATAATTAGCCTGATTTCAGCGGGATCGAAGATATTGAATGTGGTTACATTGGAGTACCACCACCAGATGAAATTACTGGGTTCCACTGAGTGAGCGACGTCGTTTACGTTTATGTCATGTATATCCTCGAGCATCCTTGTTATCACGTTATTATTCATATCTAAAGGTAAAAGGTGACGGTAAGATGAGATTTAAACTTTTGTGCGTTGTCAGAAGAGCGGAAAGTCAAAGTATTTTATAGCTGCTGGGTTCCAGAAAGTTATTGTCCGTGATGTTCTTGATGATGGCTTCACATTCATTTGCATATTTAGAATAGTTTTCATCGTTGAAGGGTAGTACCAAGATCATTATTTCATAGCACATTTCGTTGTCGAACTTGAAGAGATTATGTATTTTGCCAATGAAACCTGTTGCTAGGAGATTACATCTACCATTGATGTAATTGTTGTTGACTAATCTGAGACGATGGATGTTATTTATGAGAAAGTCGGTGTTGTAAAGATTCTTAATTATTAGTTCTTTGAAAACGTGTATGACGGTGTTCAGTCTCCTGTTTAGGTTGATATCCGAAATGCGATGCAGGGGGTTGCTAAATGCTGTTTCGATAATTTTTAGTAAAACCTCGTTATCCATCGCTTCAAAATTTTCCCGGTCTCTTTGGCAGATATCATCGGTTATGCTCGCGAATACCACTATTTCTGCTGCGTTCTTGTATGCCAGTAGAAGAGTATCAGGGCAGTGCACCTGTCCACAATGGAAAAACATGTTTAGCCTCATTTCTAAAAGGTGTGATTGTCAAATGATAATTTTGGAGAGAGGACTGTTAGTGCACTTTGAACTTGGTAAGATAATTGGTGAGACGCAGTCGAAGATGGTAATAGGGTCGTGTGCTACAATGCAATTAATATAATGTGACAAGTGGAGGATCAAATGTATATTTTAGTTTTTGTTCAGTTTCTTCTCCAGTTCCATGAAATTCTTTATTAGTTTGCTGAAAATGTCCGTGCACATGTTTTCCATCTTAGGCTCCATTGTGAGAATAGATTGTACGAATCGGTTCACAGGTGAGGTCGGATTAAGCTGGAATTCAGTTTTATCCATGCTGACCAATAGCCCAAATGCAGTCTTAGTTATACGCTCAAGCATACGCGATGTGTAGAGCATCGATTTGATTCTGTTGTAGTTAGTGCTCATTTTTGGGTCAAAATTGAGCTGATGATCCATAATTTTTCGTGCGTTTCTTGGAAATTCGTCCATGGCGAGATCATCAAAATTTGGAAGAAGTGTCAACGCGTACAGAAGCTTTTTGAAATCCTCCGTGAGGGTTGGATTATCCGCCGATGCCAGATTGACGGAGTCAAATAGGGAATTTTCGATGTCCGAATTAATCGATAAGTTATTCAAGGTAGCATTATTATCAATGCTGATGATTGAACTGTCCAGCTGCGAATTGTTACTAGTACAAGGTAGGATGGCAACGGCTGTTGATGGCGCCTTGTTCATCTTTGGAGCTTTGTTGATTTTCGTCAGTTTTGTGCTGTTTGGTTTGGAATCATTGTAGTCGAGGACATCTGGCTCTGTTCTACTGCGTTTGCGGGTTGGCGTACCAAAGTCGACTAAGTTACGCAAGCACACCGCGGATAAAATAATGTTTGAATCGTTATTCTCGGCGATCATGGTGCCTTGCCCGTCTAGAATGTTGTTCAGTTTTCTTTTGTCCTTAGAAGACATTGGGAAGTCTTTACTGCTTGTCGGGTTTCTCTTGTCCTCTGTGAAGAAGCTTTTGACATGGTTTTTAAAGTTCCATGGACATGAGTTGAGGAGGATGTCATGGCTGTAGATGTCCTTAAGGCCATTGTAATATTTTATTTTATTACCCAGTGTAACGACAAATTCATCCGCATTGAAATCTGGAGCGTCCTCCCATCGATTAAATTCGTTGGATAGTGCTTGGGAGCTCGATTTCCTTTTATTCTGTTGAAAAATCATGGCAATTGTTTCTTTTTTGATTATTTGGGCTTCTTTTATTATTTGACGACATTCGTCCGCGCACGTCTTCTGGTCAATTTTACGCTCCATGGTTATGCTCATTAGGCGGAGGAGCTCGTGCTCATGCATGTTTGCCAGGGATACTTCTTCATCGTTAAACGCCACAGATCCGATGAATTTTCGAGCAGCATACATTGACAGCACTTTTATGGGCAGTAGATTTAGAATGTTGGGGAGGTTTGTTATACGTCTCCACTGATTGAATTCCGACATATCCAATTCGTTAAATTTTATGGTATTGGTACCGCTACCATCGTTGTTTCTCGTGATAATTGCTAATAGAGTTCCACAGCTCGTGGAGCAGTTGGCAGCCGCGTATTCTAAATAGTGGGTAAGATACTGCACGCGGTGGTATATGTATTTACGGTATTCGCATTTGGAGGACACTGTGGTCTTATATTTGATATATGATGCACGAGTAGAATTATGTTATTGGAAGTTAGGGGGCCATTTTATGGTTGGGTGCTGCAATTGTGGTCGGGGAGCTAACTGCATGGTTAAATGTTGCCTCCTTATTTGGAAAGTAACCTCTAGGTTGGGAATACACGGGGGTGGTTCTATAAACGTGTAATAGGGTCTTGCGAACGATGGTAAATTGGGTACGGGGTTGGGCTTGAGGAGGAAATGGGGGGTTAGGTTATAATAATGCTATTGTTATTACCATAAAATGTATAAAACGACCTCTTGGTTAGGAATACCCGGGGAGTAGTTCTATAAACACAAAAAAGGGTCTTGGAACCGATGGTAGATTGGATACAGAGTTGGGCTTTTCAAGGATATGGGGGGTTAAAATGTAGTGTTGATATTAATGTAATCATAAAGTGTAAAAAAGGTCTTGGAAGCGATGTAAAATTTGGTTATAGTTGGGCTTTATTAGTATATGGGGGGTCAAATAATATTATTATTACCATAAGGTATATAAAACAACCTCTTGGTTGGGGATACTCGGCAGGTGGTTCGATAATTATGTAAACGGGTCTTGAGAGCGACGGTAGGTTGGGTATGGAGTTGGACTTGGGGTGGATACGGGGGGTTAAATTATGATAAACAAAAAGGAGGGAAATAAGAGCTTTATTAATTAATTGGTATGGGTCTGGTTTAGGTAGATTCGTTGGGGAGTTAAATGGCGAGATGATGAGGTTATATGATTGGTCGGGTTATCGCGTGTAATCGGGGCGTTAAATTTCGAGTAGTTGTGGGCGCGTGTGAAACTGTTATTTTATTTTAAGTGAAGCACGATTGCGGAATGGGCGTATGTATGCCGTTCGGAGAGCTTGTAGTGGATCGCGTTCCTTGGTGCCGTTCATCCAAGGTCAGTTTTAAGGGTTTTGGGTTTTGAGATTATGTTCATTAACGGTTATTGCTATTTTGGGCGGTTTAGTGCTCGGGGACTAGTATTTGGACAGACTTTGTATGGGTTGAGGGTGTCGTAAACTTAATTAAGGGTTCGTCGTTGGTGGAGAATTAGGTTGCCGATGGGTTGGTTTGTGCTGATTACGGTTGATTGGCCATTGGTGCTCATTTTAGTCGGTTTGCATGATGCGAGCTTGACAGGTTAGTGCTTATTTATAGCGTTTTAGGGGGTTATTCGATGGCTGCCAGATTTGAGTGTACCTTTGTTCAGGTTGCGTGCACGTTATGAAGGGGTTTTGGGGGTATGTTTTGGGGTATGTTATTTATATATGTTCGGCCCCGCTTCGTATTTTATTGGGTATAGGTTTTGTATGGGTTGCTATTTATCGTGGCGGGTTTCCGGGTGGTTGAATATTTGTCGATTTCGGTTCATTATAATATTTCGGTGAATACCCGTGGGTGACCTAGTTCAATGGGGGGTTTATGTAGGGGATATTGGATTGATTACGTTTCGAGGGCATATGTATGGACATTACTATTTATTTTAGTCTGATTGGATTTGTTGCGCTGGTATTCGGTAATTCAAGCTTCATCTGTTATGGTTGGTATGGTATCTTGGGCAGAGTGTTTTGGAATGGATCCTGGTACGATTATTGCGATGTTGGCGTATTTAATGGTTTGAGGTAGGAGCGCGGGAGTTTAAGGTCATTTTCGATCCGGTTGGCTCATTATATAATGGGGTATTGTTTGGTAAAAGCTGCAGCTCGTGGTTAGGTTCGTGAGGGTTGTCTACTGGTCCACGTGGGTGGGTTGTGGTGCTCGGGTGGGGAGATATTACGTTGGCCTTTTAAGGTGGGGGGTTTATTTAGGGGGTGACGGTTTTCTTGACTTTCGAGGGGATATACATCGGCGTCTCATTTATTTTTAGTGGGGTTGGATTTAATTAATCTGGTTGGGCGGTCATGCTTGGTTCATCAAATTACGTTTGGCATGGTTGGTTTTGGCAGACTGGCTTGGGTTGGATTTTACGCTGACTAGTTCACAGGTTATTTATTTAGCTGTTCATTAGGGTTATGGGATTGCTGTTTAATTGCTTAAATTTGTATTGGTTCAATTGTTGGGCATTTTAATTGAGATGGTTTGAGGGGGACTAATTTAGATGGCTGTGGAATCAGAATCCGGTGCGGGGTGGGGGTTGTTGGGACCTTCTAAGTAATATTCGGTGATTATTGTGCACGACTTTGTATACGGGTTGCGGGTGGATTGGGTTGGTGACGCATCAGACCTGTGCGAGCTAATCCCCATTCGCGAATGTTCCCGTTATAATGGGCAATGGCGTTTGGGTTTTTGTTAGTTTTAGATTTTAGTCGGGTAGACGTGGTGGAATGAGAGAGCCAAAATCGGTTATGATTTTAGCTAACGTTAACTGGGCTTTTTAGATTTATTATCGAGAGATATGGCGCGATTTGTTGAGATGTCAGCAGATAAAGGTCAGGGAGTTAATATGTAGACTCTGGTATTATTTTGTTTTTTAGGAGAGGAAGGTGGATTCATGCTGCGAGTTTATGGAGCATTCATGGAACTTATGTGGGATAATTCGACTTCGGCGCTGGTCTTTTGTAGGTTAGTGATTTTTCCGTCGCGAATTAATTGTCTATTTAGTTTTTGTGTCCCTGTTTGTCATTTTTGGAGTGTGCATGGCGTGTGTTCACTGGGATGCTGATGGGTGCTGCTGCCTAAAGTTTTATTGTTTGCGTCGACAAAAGAGAACAAAACGCCGCCTGATTGGAGGGGCATCTGTTTGACCCGTTCTGTGTTATTAGGAGATTAAATTTATAGTTCGTGTTTAACCTGTTGCCACCTTGGACTGTCATTTCATAATCTAGGTGTTTTTAGAGCGTTGCTATGTCGGATTATCTGGTGCAGCTATGCGAATTATCGTCCGAGCCTATAATTGGTAAGTAATTTGGAGTTTTTACGTTGGTTCCCGGTGTTGATTAGCGTTGGTTGGTTTGCCGGGGATATACGTTGGCCTGTAGAGCTATGGGGTCCAGGCAGTATGATTTAGCGGGGTCACTAAAGGATGGGGTCATGGGGTGATCAGTTTTTCGCTGAGCGTTGTTACTTTGAATTTAAGGTGATTGTAGTGACGAACGAATTTGGGATCGCCGATGGCTTGAGCACTATGTGTATTGGATTAAGAGTATTGGCGTTGCTGTTGGAATTCAAGGTGAGGATGTATGGGTCCGTTCCTCCGGGACCGCCCTAATCACAGACCTGCTGCCTCATTTTGATTTAAGATTGGCTGCCGGAGGGAGATATGTTGAAGGGACAAGCGTTCATGGGTTTGTTGGGTTCGGCCGAACGATTCGGGTGGTTGTGCTTCTTATATTTTTGTATTTTAACTGTCAGGGGTCGAATGGGCCTTGTCGTTACTTGTTCAATGTGTTTATGAATAGTGCAGCCGAGGAAAATGGCTTCAAATGCGTGATCGGCAGAGTGATCGGCAGCGTTTATTCGGCCGCGATTGAATTCAGGGGTATATATGTGGTTATTAAATAGTGTTTAACTACTTTGTAGGCTGTATGTTGGCTCTCTGGATTGTGGAGGACCCTTTGCACCCCCTCTGCTGTGTACCGTATGCCGCGAAGACGGGTGAGCACTTTCATATAGGGCGTATTGACGCATAGTTATAGGGTAATGTAAAATGGTTCGTTGGGCTGCAATTGTGTTTAATATATTAGACCTCGGGCTTGGTTAGCCGATTTTGGTTTTGGTTTTCCGTGATGCCTATTTAGATTGCAGGGAGTGTAGGTGTGTTGGTGTGATATTTGGAATTAAAATTAAAAATTTAATTTAGGCTTGGTGGTTATAATTTCTATGGATTGTCGAGTTCGTGGCAGCTATCAGAAAAAGGTAAGCATATTACTAGGGTTAAGGCTCCAGGAATTAAATGTTATTTTAGGCTTAAACGTGAATACTTTACGAGGGCTTCGTTTTTGTAATGATTTTGGTTCGCTGATTCCGTGGGTTGGAGCGTTGGGCATATGCCGCGAGGACAGGTGAACCCTTTCATATAGGGCATATTGAACGTAGTTAAAGGGCAGTGTAGGATAGTTTGTTTGGCAGCAAAAAATATTAGACCTCGGGCATGATTAGCCAATTTTTGTTTTTAGTTTACCGTGATGCCTATTTAGATTAGAGGGAAGGTTGTTGTGGTACATGGAATTACGAATTTATTTAGGCTCGGTTTAATTTCAGCTTCAGTGGGTTGTCAAGTTCGTGGCAGATATCAAAAAGAAAAAAATATGCATATTGTTAGTGTTCAGACTCCAGGAATTAAGTGTAGGTTTTTAGGTTTGGCGTGGATGCTTTACGATGGCTTCATTTGGATAATGATTTTGGTTCATTTGTACAGGGGCTTGGAGAGTTAGACATGCAGGTTATTTTATTTACGCCAATGATCCTAACACATTACTTTTGGTTTTATTAGGGTGGATTATGGCGATTACAGCGATTTGGTTGGATTACTGTGGCTTGGTTTGGATTATCGTTATGGCGCTGTGATTCAAAGTTTGTCCAGTTAGATACGCAGGTTGTTTTTATATTATTTATCATAGTTGAGTATAATTGGGTATTTTTGAGATTTAGAGGAGAATGGCGATTTGGTTATATCCTCGTGGCAATTGTGGGCACCGGAGTGTGGCTTCAAGCGGCTGAAGTAGGAGCTGAGTTATGATTCTGGGCTTGGTCGTGAGTGCATTGCGAAGACTTCGTTAGGACCACAATTTCGGGGCTCTTAATTTATATGCTTGGAGGGCCGGAAATGCAGCGGAGTTGGAAATGCAGGTTATTATATTTATATTTTTGATTATAGATCGTTGTTATTGGTTTTATTAAGGTTGGCGACGGCGATGGGAATGATTTGGTTGGGATTTTACGGCAGTTTAATTTGGTCATGGAGTGGTTGTGCACGGTTTTGTGTACGCGTTGGAAGGCACGTAAGTGGGGCGTGTTAGATAACGATAGTTTATTATTTTTAGCCACTAGATGTTGGTTCGGTTGATTGTGTGAAGACCATATGGGCTCCCTCGATTATGTGACGTATGCGGCGAACGTTTACGAAGACAAGTGAGGTCGTACAGGTGAGGCATTGTTAGACATAGTTACGGTTAAGCTTGGCATATTAGGTTTCGGGTTGGGTTGCCAAATGGTTGGGTTTCTTATAAAGCGATATCAATTTAGGGTATGGCGTCAATTCCAGGGCGGATTGTGTTGGATGGATATACCGTGGCTACCGTTGCAAGGACGTAAGTATGTTTATGATTTAATTCTAATCGCATTAAGTGTTGTTCAGACTTGGTCGTGGGTCATTTGGTGGAGCTTCGAACTCCGTGGATCGTCCAGCTCACTACAAATGTCAAGAAAATGTTAGTATATCGCTAAGATAACTGCTCGATGAATTGAACGTTCATTAAGGCTTAGTCGTTGGTACGTTGTTGGAATTTGGAGCTCAGTGGAGTGTTTTAATTTAATTATTTGTACGCCATAAGAGAAGCCCGCTATTTGGAGTATGGGGTATCGTGTCCAACTCCGACTGTGCCACTAGATGGCCCAGACGGGGATTGGATGCTCCAAATAGGACCTCATTCGTGAGGGTTAGGGCGCTTTTCGGTTTGAGATATACGTGCTCTAGATAATCCTTGCGACCCTAGTCGCCCCAATCTAGGGTGTCATAGGTTATCGCTGTGGGCTGTAAGATGTGTCTCAAGCTGGAAGGTATAAGTTTCCGGCGGCTCGGCACATAGCGTAAGTTGTGTGTCGAAAGATTATGATGGCTCTCGCTCGGATTTCCTTCATTTGTGAAAGATGAATTAGGAAGGAGGCACGTAATTAGCCCGCTATTCAATGAATGGGGCATCGCGTTAGAACCTGGGCTGTTATTTCATAATTGATGAATGATAGTCAAGGTTTGAAACTCATTGAGATAGGGTCCTGAATAACTCAGAGGTTCATCCGCCTCAGAGTTATATCAGGGATTAGGGCGTCGTGTTGTTTACGACATACGAGACAGCGCACAATGACTGGGACCTTCATCACCCAATTGAAGGTGTCATCCATTGTTTGGCTTCTGTTAGATGCGTCGTAAGCAACACGATATAAGTTGAAGCCTAATTCGAGTTAGGGCCGAAAATTGGTTTTGGGGTTAACATATGGACGAATTTGTGTGTTTGGGTTCCGGAGGAGGCTTTCTGGAGTGTGAGAATGGTGGCGCTGGAAAAATCAGGAAATTTTCAGGAAATTTGTTTGACCCTATCATAGTTTTAATAAATTTAAATGTCCTAATTGCGATTATACTCGTTTTAATATTGGAATCGATATGGTGGATTGGATGGTGTTTCTGTGGCGGCCGGCTGGCGGCCTTGACATGCAATCAGGACAGGCGTAATGTTAGATATGTAAACAGTTGGCCTATTTTGTATGTAATTTAATTTTTGCTTTTAATTATGTAACACTCATTTGGCAAAAAAGATTTTACCTAATTTGGATGTAGGAAATTTTGTAGACGGTTTAGGGGTGTTAATTTTGCCGGTTAGTTATTTTTATTGGGTTGCTATTCTCAGGCAGTTAGTATATTTGAATGCCATTGGTTACAAGGTATTACCTCATTAGTGGTTCACGTTTATGTAGACATCTAGAATTTGCTCTTTAGCCGACTGTTATAAATTTTAATCAGGTTTTATAAATCATGGGTGGTTAACTTTTCAGCGATTCTTAGTTGGTGGAAGTTAGTTGTTATTTTTTAGGTTACTTTTTTGGGTGGTCTTTCGGAGAGATTTTTTGTGGTTTTAGTGGATCCGGGTCGCAAATTGTATGCCTTGTTCGTGGTTCACGTTATTTGATACCTTAGATTCCCCCTTTTGATTAACCTATGTTTATAAAGCTGATTAGGGTTCAATACAGCCTGGTTGCAGGTTCCAGAGCGAGGGGAGGTTCTTGATTAGGGTGGTTTGATTATATAGTTGCGTTGCAATTTCATGGGCTTGTGACGACTATTTAGGCTAGGTTATTTGGGCTGGGATGAGAATGCAACCTTTTTGGGTGGACTAGGCTGGTAGTTATGCGCCTTTTTACGGTTTACATAAAAAAAAAAATTTTTATAGATACTACGCAAACCTTTACAAATTCTTACGTAAATTTCCACGCAATTTTTATAAATTTTTACGCAAATTTCCACGTGATTTTATAAAACTCTTGTAAATTTCTGTAAAACTTTGCCATCACGCTTGGCATAGCCTGTGGAATCGATATTTTCATTGCTTGGCGTCAGGTGGAGTTATGTTGGTTGGTTGGCATTGGTGTGGAGGGAGGACTCTTGCATATCGGGATAGGTAATTAAATTTATTCGACTCTGAACCTTGGGGTTGCCGGTTAACCGGTTCGGGATTCTTGGCCTAAGGTTTGGGAGTATTGCTTCATATTTTTCCTTATGTTCACAGTCCTATCAGTTATATAGTATTTGGGTTGGCCAGGTCCTGGGGGGGGG
>SCLE01412659.1:0-10624 GCA_004367955.1 Bathochordaeus stygius | reverse complement strand
GTTGCATCATCTCTCTTTCCCCATTTTCTTCATCGGAGAGATAATCATATTTTTTCCGGGAATCTATTCTTTCACTTTTTCCTAAAGTACCTGCAAACTACTAATTAGTGGAATAAATCTGCGTAGTTTACAGGTATCTCCAGTGTATCCGGTGGGAGGGAGGGTCAAAAATTTTCCATCAGGCGATGGATACCCCCCAGTTGTCTCTTTTATGAGACCCTAACCATTACTGCACACTTCAAAGGGCACACCTTAACACAACTGGGTGTGGCGTAGATTGTTTGCACCCCGTCTTTATAAACCCATTCAACCTACGTCACACCCACACCCTGGTTTTGTATTTTCGTAAGTTCCTAAAGTACCTGCAAACTACTGAACTAATTAGTGGAATCAATCTGACTCCGTACCCAGTCCTCTGGCGTGTATCCCTTTCTTAGTCCCTTTCTTAGTCAGATATTCCTACTGCTCCATACTTCCTCACATTTTCCAATGAAAACCTCACAATTTCTATTATTTTTTAATTGTTCAATGTGTTAACAGAACCTGTAAAAAACAAAATTATGTGTTATTATTATTTTTTTTTAACTCCTTCTCCTTCCATCGAGTCTACTTCAAGCGTGTCTTGCTCTGCATACCAGATTATACTCTCTCGAATGAAATCCTCAAGGCATCTCAATCTCAGGAATTGCTCTGTTTTTGCGGTCTCTGTCGTGTCAGCACTGTCAAACCGCCGTAAGTTTTGGGTGGTGAATTCCTCGATGAGGTCTTCCATTATATCCGCTATTTCTCCCCGCTTTGTGCAGTTTAGCATTTTCAGTAAGGCTCTGTTTGCTGTTGCATGACAATTTTCCCTCTCTGAGTCATTTTGAGCCATTCTTACTGCCAGATCGAGAAGCCTTGAAATCCCTCTCCACATATTCAAACCTACTTCCCCAAAATCATTGAGTAGTTCACAGACCGCTCTGTTCAGACTTCTCGAGAACATTCCTTCTCTCTGAATTATTCTCGTTATAACATTAGGCTCCCAAATGTACCTGTCATTTTGTATTCACAATTTACACTTAAGAAATTTTTTTTGATTCTCTAGATTGTCTTTCAGAATACCATCTCTTAAAAAGGCTGCCGGTGATCCATCAGTGGTTGTTAAATATGAGCCAATGTAAACATTTGGCATATTGCTACCCCTGACCCAGCGTAGGTGTCTCGAGATAGAGTCCACGTCCAATCCTTCATTTAATAACGTGACACAACACGAGATTCTGCCCGTGTGTTTCCCCGGAATTTCTTCCATACCTAGTCTCCTAGCCATCCTTACTACTTGTTCATGTGACCTCCGCCCATTATCCTCTATCTCTGTTTTTGAAAACATAAAGCCCCTTTCTGGTGCATTTGTGTATCTATACCATCTGAGTACCGCCCTGAATGGACAGTCCCAGACTTTCCCTTTAACTTCGGGAAGCACAAGTGTTTCCTCTTTAAGACCGGACAAATTTGCTTTTGACCGTCTTAGGCCTATTTTGAGAAATCTATTTCTATTTCTTGTTACTATTTTAACATCCTCCCACTTAATTCGACAACAATCCTTCCACCTGGCCCGCTATAAAATGTTACATAAATCATGATTGACGCTGCCCTTCTAAAAAACACTGTTTTCTGGACCACCCTAAAATAACTGAACCAGAGGTACAATGCTATTCTTTTTAGGTCTACCCAGCTCATCACCGGAGCCTTCTTAAGTCCTGGCTTTTTTAACATTACTTCCTGTTCAATGAACTTAGTCATAATTTTCCGAAAGTGTAATCTGTGCCAATACGTGAGTTTCGCCTCTGTTACAGTAAAGTTGCAGTATCTATTGACCCTTTTTGTGTGTGTCGAATTAAAATTTCTCCAGATGTGGCTAATAAGCCAATCCGCCGCTTGTACCCCCGTAATTTCTCCTTTCAGATCGAAATGTTTTTTTAATGTTCTGTAGTCCTTCATTGTCTGCGTCTCATCCTTAATGTATAGCTTCAGTCAATATGTCAACTTTAGCACTTTTAGTCTGTTGATCCCTAATTGGCCAGGCTGTCTTTTTTTCTTTGATTTTTTTGTTTTTATCACCTACCTGCCCGCTCATTTTATTATTTTGAAACTTACTTCTGAATTTATTTCCATTATTGTTTTGTGGGAACGTTCCTCTAGATCTTCCCCTAGATAAGCCCCTGTAGCCAAAAGAACCATAGTTCCGAAACCTCTGCCCCTTCCGGGGGTTTTAAAACTCCTTCTTTCAGTCTCATTGCGCTTGAACTGAGACAGGGGAACATAGTTTGTCATGGTTGCTTTCCTATGTAATGCCGAGAAAATCGTGGCACCCAGGCTACCTACTCGTAACATCCTATCTCCCAGCTTGCCCTCTATTTTGTGTATTTCCACCATTTTTTTCCTAATTGAGTTATTCGCTATCTCCTTCAGATCTGGGTGTTTTGCATTTCCCACCAGTTTTCTATCACTGTGATTCATATCAGTTATATGAAGAACTGGGTTTAGCTCTTTAATGAGCCAGTCTCGAGAAAAATGCTCCTCTGAGGAGTTTTTGTGCATATCCGAGATCTTGTTGCCCAGAAAGGCCTTGTAAGTGATATCCTCATCTTCACAGGCCTCCGCAAGTCTAGTGAGTAGTTTACACACTGACTCATATGTGATCGTCGCCTGTTCTTCAATGAGATGAAACCGCAGTGTCCTATATACGTCCTCAAAGCGTTCCTTTTGTGGCATCTTGCTACTGAGGAAAGCCGGCGCACTTGCCCATTGCTCAAAATAATTATTACCCCTCTTGACCACCTTGTTTTTCTTGGTCTTTTTTTCCTTCTTGAGGGTTCTGCTAAGTTGTAAGTTTTTGCAGACCTTATCTTTTTTCTCCCAATCATTACGGGCATTGTCAAGTTTCTTTTCTGCCGCCGTGACCTTCCTCTCACATTCATCTCGAGATAGAATGAGGGCTGTCACGTCCAGTTTACTTTTGTTAGGTTTCTTACCTTTCACAAGTTCCTCCTTTCTAGCCATCAAATCTCTCGTCAGCGGGACCGTGTCCGTCAGAGCAAGAAGTTTGTCAGCTGCTAGATCTCTATCCTTCTCACAGAATTCCCTCAGTTTTTTTGTCTTACTGTCTTCTGCATCTTCGATCTCAAGTTCTTCACCTTGATAAATGATCCTTCCTGCTTTGACATCTGCCGTGACATTGACCTCCCACTGGACACCCTTTTTCGTGATGTCTGCCAATTTCTTTTGACTGCTAGCGTGGTATTCCAAGTCTGCATCAGCTTGTTCATCCATTCTAAACATAATTGGTTATACTTATTTCCAAAATTACCTTTCCTGTTTAATACATGAGGGTTTTTTTTTTATGACAAGTCTCCTTCCATTGACGAAATAATTTCCCCATTTTCCTTCACATATTCTTCTAGTCTTCGAGCTTTGAAACCAAATTCCGTATTATCTTCAATCGTCAGTCCTTCCGTCATTAGATATTCTAAGATCGCATAATAGTCCATCTTCAGCGAGCAGAACATCTCCCTGACTTCCCAGTTCTGTATTTGTTGCACCATTACAACTGGCGAACTTCTCAGCATTGTGTTCAGGAAGTGGTATGACTTACTTTCCCATTTGGTCTTTCTGACCAGCCTTTTGTACTCCAACCAAGATTCTATGGTGAGTTGCTTTGCTTCTCGAACCCTCTCTCTTGTCTCTTTATACTCTCCAAATTTTTCTTTTATTTTAATTAGCTCCATTCTAAATAATGTTAAATTATACACCTGATCATTTAGAGAAAAAATGATTCTAATTACAGATAGCAACAGGAGATGGCGCCCTAGAGAAGTCTTCTCTATAATTTCGGCTCCTTCTACAACAGTGACATATTATTTATATATATATATATTTTTTTTAATTCCTTCAAAAGTTTAATTGTGGTAACCCCCACAATTGTCTGGCAGTATCCCTCTTTTCCGTCACGAAATTCATCAATATTTCACAACTGTCCTCCATATTTTGTATTTTTACTTCATCATCTTCGTCCTCAATGTGTTCTTTCAGATTCAACAGGAACTTCAATCTAAGCTTTTGATAGAATGCATCTATGTTGTGCTTACGCATCTCATTTATCAAGTAGTTTGGAGTGCTTTCCAGCAGGCTCTCAATGAAATCATCTATTTCGTCCTGCCAATCCACGTGTTGGACTACCCATCGGAATCGTGTCCATTTTACGATAGCTTCCCTCTTATTTTCGGTTGCCCGATTTAATTTTTCTTCACATCTTTCAATTGCACTTGTTACTGCTTGCAATGACTGAGTTTTCTCCCTCCAATATGAACTTCTTCTTCCGACGGGATCATAGTTATTGCTGGCATCCCAAACATCTCCGGCTTAATCACCCTCAATCTGATCCCCGCTAAATTTACCAGTTTTGCCGTCGCAATTGGCCATTCCAGCCATAGATGCCCTAGGAGCACTATTTTTGCCTTTGACAAATCTTTGGAAATTTTCCACAAAACTTTATTCACAATATTTTTCGGTGGAAAGACGTACATTATTTCCCCCAAGAGGTCATCATGCTTTAATGTGAAAAAATCTGTTTTCCACGCATGAGTGTCCTTCCTCCAAGTTATAAATTTGGCACATTTTTTGTTGTTTCTTGTTGCCATTGCATCTAGGGTAAATCTTACCCCTAACGCATTTTCTATTGTTTCAAAATTTAACATCGGTAGGAATTCCTCATTCCACGAAATTTTCCGTGATGCTCCATCAGCCGGTTGATATTTTGTGCCTATCCAATGTACTCCAAAATCAATTTCCTTCTCCTCTGCATATTCAAAAATGGCTATTATAATGTCATTTAGCCTTTTGTTAGAGGTTCCATCATTTTCGAAGCCGTAGCATACCGCTTCATTGTCACAGAAAATCGTGATTGCTTTGCCCCTCAACTCACTGTACCAGTTCACCAGCGCTGTTAAAATGACAAAGGCCTCCTTCTCATGAATTTCCCAACCTTGCACTTTCTCCGAAAAGTAGTGTGTGTTCTCTTCTGTAGTGCCCTCAAAAAATAATTTCATCCCAGCTGCCGCTTTTGACGCATCCGTGAAAAGCACTGCCTCAATTTGTATACTATCCTTCTTGAGCCATGAGCTTTTAATTTTGAGGTAGTTTTGGTTTTTCCACTTGGTCAATTCCTTCCGTAGATCTTCATCCATAACTCCCCACTCTCTTGAGTCTCTGTTGGCCAGTGTGACTTTTAGGGTCATTTGCCGAATGTAGCGTTTCATTTTCCTGCAAGCCACTTGGAATGAAACTGCTTTCCCTCTGAGAATTTCAATCTTTTTTATACTAATTTTGGTCCCATTTTTTATTGCCAGAAAATCATCTACTATTTTAATGAACTTGAACCATTTCAGCCTCGGTACTGCTACCGTGCCTTCTCTGGTGTCCAGTTTCATTCCCAAAAATTCTTGAATTTGTCTTGGGTTCGTTTCACTTTTGTCCAGAGATACAAACCCCCCTGACGCAATGACTAGTAACACCCCTTGAAAGCAATTTTTTGGAACGAAATTGTCATTTAAGTCTGTCTCCGTGTCCAAAAATAACCTGTCATCCAGGTAAAGTGAAGATCTAACTCCAAAAACTCTTCCATAGTTTATACTGGTCATGTTGACCCTTTGAAACGCCCCCGGGGCTTTTGGTACCCCAAACGGTAGGGCTCTGTATACAAACGAGAAACCCCTAAATTCGAAACCCGTGAGTTCCCTACTTTCTCTGTTTATTTTGAGCAGGTGAAACCCCCTTTTATCATCGAGTTTGGTCATAAAATCAAATCGCTCAATCACGTCCAAAATGTTTAAAAGTCCTTCCAGTTTACATGGGGTTGACCCCATTTCCGTCAGTTTCAGTATCCCTCCGTCATAGCAGAGTCTTGGCTTCGTATCCATCGAGGCTAACACCAATTTCGTAGCCAACTTGATTTTATCCTTCCGTACCATTATCAGGGTTCCCGTTTTAAGCCATTTTGTTAGCGTTTCAATGATGAATTGTTCGTATAGTATCAGATTGTGTGATTTGTTTTTTTCATCAATCAATTTTGCCGCCCTGCCTGGCTTTTTAATGATAGGTACTTCCTTGGTAACTTTGTACCAGTTGTTCATGCCACTGAACTCCTCCAGGTTGTAGACTAGCTCCTTATTCCTATCATAGGTTTTGACCCTTCTGATCCAATCTAGTGATTGTTGTCGCCTCAGCTGCCTCTGTTGCAAAATGTTAACGTCCTTCACTTTGATCCCATGTAATTTTCGAAACTCATGATGAATTTCCGTTCTCGTACCAACTTTGCCCGAGTTTCTGTAATTTTTACCCCTGCTTGGATTGATTGGAGTTAAATTCTCATACAGGTCAACCCCACGATGCACATCATTATATGCCATGTGTTTGTTCCATTCCCCATGCAGCTGGTTAATTAGTACCAGGTGGACATCTACAAAATCTGAGTATATTCCCGCATAGAAATCATCCATATCTCGGAAATACACATCTGCCCACTCATAGTCAGTCTTTCCTTCTGAAATGTCATGAAACATCTGAAGCAAATTCCAGCTGTAGGCTCTCCATTCTTTATGAAACAGCGGTCCCTGCCGTCTACCTTCAGCATCCATTATAATACAGTTGTTTCTGTTAACCGCTTTAACCGCTTTTGGTACCATGTCCGGCTCAAAAAGAAAATCCTCCTTCCATTTTTGGTGCTGTATTTCCATACAAAGGCAGCTTATTTTGTCAAAGTGCGAGGGTCCTTCAACATCTCCTTTAAATTCAATGCCTTGACAATTACACAAACTATCCCGCCTATCCAATTTGTCATTTACATGCGACCACTCCTTCCAAAAAACGATTGGTATTTTGATTTTAATATTTTTATTGATTAGCGCAAGCATACTAAATTAGTACAATTTTTATGCAGGTGCAACCTAATCAGTGGCAGTTTTCAGAACATTTAGAAACAGGCATTATGGCTTTTTTAAACAAAAACAATGGGCAGTGTAATTATGCAGCTGTGCTAATTAGTGAGGCAGTTAATGTTTCTTGGAAACAATTTCAGAACAGAACTTTTTCTTACAACAAAAGGCACTACTTCTTGCAATAATTAATCTACAGACTCTAGCAGCTGGAGAGAACCAATCTTTGAACATTTTGAAACATTTTGAAAACATCCTTCTTGTAGCTCTCCTTCTTGTACCAGATTTGACCTTGAAATAATTTTTTTCAGCGCACTTAATTTTAGAAATCAGTCTTACCCTATAGATCTTCAAACAGGCGCCATTGATCATCTCCGATTCGGTCGCCGTCCAGATCGCTCTCTTGAGGATCGCTTTCGGTGTCGTCCCTCAGATCCGTCAGTATGTCGGGATCCCTCTCTGGAGTCACCGTGACATAGCCCTCCAGATCGTCTTCGAAATCCTCTTCCTTCGTCACTGTCGTCTCCCATATTTCGGAGTATTCTTGCATAAGCTTCGTCCAGGAGGATTTTACTGAATCATCAATATTATTTACCGCTTGATGTGAGTCAGCGTACTCAGCCTGATATCTTCTGAGCTCCCGACTCTTTCGCTTTTGTAGCTCCAACTTTTGCCGCTCAAGCTTCTTTTCGTTCTCACGGGTCAATTCCTTTTCTTTGACCAACTCCTTCTCGCGAGCTTTGTCCGATGCTTTTTTCTGCATGGCCAGTTTAGCTTTTTTCTCCACCGGAGTGATATCTTAAATTAAATTTAAAGCAATTAAATATTCAACATTTAATTTTTAATGCATTAATTATTTGGAATAAAAAACTTGCCTGTGGTTTTTGAGCGACCTCTTTTGACCACCACTGTTGTTGGCGGTACCACTTCCATCTCCGGCAATTTTGCCGCATTTGTTGAAGAGCCTGGTTTTTCCAATTCCTTCTCAACCTCAGATTCCGATGACGGATATAACGATGTTTTGCCTGTTGATACATCAAGTTCATCTTCCAGGTGCGCAAAATCCTCCTTCATTTCCTTCGGGATGTTCGCTCTGTGTCTAAACAAATCTTTAACATCAAAATTTAGGAAACGGCGCTGAACCCTCCGGAATTTGTTCCCTTTTTCGAAAGATTTAGCAAAAATTGCTCGTTCAAACCTTTTTATGTCATCATCCACGTGAGCGTCATGCCACAAGTTCATTCCTTCGGGGATAAATTGTTCAAAAGCCCTTCTGACTTCCGCACCTCGTTGCAATTTTGGCACTCCTTCAAGAACTTTCTTCAGTTTGATCGCCTGCTTTGAATGTTCTAGTTTCAGATCTATAAGAAACGCGTACATTGCAGTGGCCTTGATCGTTAGCCCTTCAAGGTCCATCCTTCCCAGGTTTACCGACAGATTCGCCCGTAGGCCCGCCGCTAGTGCATTGTACTGGCTCGCCGTGAACAAAGTATTGTCCGTCAGTTCAAGCTTCTTGATGGTTTGCCACCAATTTGTGAGAAAATCCTCTTCATCTTCCATTCGCAGGTTTTTAACTAGGAAATATAACTCCAGTCCGAATCGCGATTGCTTTGCCGCGTCCCAACTGGAGGAATCCATTAGGTTCTAAAAATTTAGGACTTAGTTTTTGTAACTTAAATTTTACCATTTTTACTTCTCTGTAGCAAAAGAGTGCTTTTTCATTCATTTTGCCTTCCACAGCATCTTCCTTCCGGTTCATCTCATCTTCCAGCATTTGTAGCTTAGCGTCTAGTTTTCTGACTTTTTGTTCCATTGCTACGTCTGCCTTCTTGATTAAAATACCCTCTTGCAATTGTTTGTGAAGAATTTCCACTTTTGCCTTCACTTCTTCAGGTGCTGGCTTCAGGGCTTCAAACTCCACTGGCGCTAGGGCCAGATTTTCTGGCAATTTTGTAACTGGAACCTTTGATATTTCCAATTTTCCTTCTATTCCTTCACGAGACGAAGCCCACATTTCCGCATCATTGAAGACTTTGTCTTCCCCTGATTGCTTCACTGCTTTTTTATTCTTTCGTCTCTTTTTTTCGATCTCTAAAAAACTTTGTTAATCTGCTAAATGGGTTGCAAAAAGACGTTCAAACCTTTCAGGTCATTCAAAGGCATGGAATCATTTTCATCTTCCGAGGGCTCACCTGTTTGGGTGCTTTGATCACTCGTATCCGGCATTTCCATTTCCTTCTGTTCCAACCATCCTTCATAGATACCTTGTTCATCATTTTGGATTCGCCAGAGGTCCGCCTTCCAGAACTTCCCCAATCTACTGAGCAGCTCATGTTTTTTAACGCGACTGGCTTCAGTCGTGAACACACCTCCTTCCAAAAACTTGTTTAAACAAGTGATGATGTCAATATACTTCTGTGTAAAGGTGCCCCGGCAGATGCTCGCCTCTTGACTTTTTGCCTTCATTATGGAACCCAGCATCTTGACCAATTAGGCATATGCCTTCTGAACATCCGTCAATTCAACCGCTGCTTTTTCCAGCTTTTTCTTTTTAGGGATTGGTTTGTCCATCTCTTTAACCATCTAAATTAAGTCTGATTAGAATTTTTTCTACAGTTTTTTCTAACAACACCTGTTAATCACACCTATAGACACCACTCAATCATGCACAGAATTACAAGACACACAATTTTAAAGCACATAAAACAATTTTTAATACAAAAGTAGAAATTTTTACAATTATTTACAGGTTAGTAATAGGCAATAGCACCAGAAGGTCTTACATTAAGCCTTCCGCAATTCGCACCACTAATTCCTGCCATCGTGGTATCGTTTCCTTCTGTAGCTTCTTTTTGAACATGATCCGTCTGAAGATGCCTTGCTGCTTCCATACTTCGTCTGTTTTCAGGAAATAATCCCAATATTCGCTGACCCTTTTGATATCCGCTTGGGTACAGCTACTCCACCTTGAGCCACAGTAGAATTCCTCCTTCGAATCTTAATTTTAATTTTAATTTTAGTTCAAAAACTTATCAATAATATTACCTTCCACAAATTTCAGAAATGTTTCATATGATTCAATTTGTTTGAAAAGATCCATCCTTCCCATAACTTGGTGCGACAGTACACTCCTCTTGAGGCTATCTCGGCCCAGTACCAGCAGTTTACCGAGATTCAGGTTTTTTCGCTTCATCTCCGATTCATGTGACCCCAGGATTTTCCTGTTTCCTCTCCTGAGGGCCAGCGACTTCCTCCAGACCATTCTGTCCAAATCCCTATATGATAGCGGAAATTTCTGCCAGAGAGCCTCCTTCTTTCCAAATCCATTTTGAATTTTGAGATTCCGCGATTTGACACATTCATTTGCAAATTTAATTGCTGTGAAATCCAATTGCTCTGTCTCCTCTTGCAGCTGGTCGGCCTCTTCAAGTAGGTTCCTGAGAAACTTTCTCGGATTCTTTTGGAGTTCACTTAAATTTATTATTAATTTTTCGGCCTTCAAATTTGTTTTAATAACTTACTTCGCATTTTTCCTCAGCCAAAAGCCTGCTGGAACGTATGCTTCGCCCATTTCCATGCTCATAAGGCCTTCCTTCTCCATCAAATCTGCTCTCGTTGTCTTATGCGACATTTCTAAAGCCACCAAATAGGCA